>VZTR01023982.1:464308-535283 GCA_013400775.1 Chaetops frenatus | reverse complement strand
TCCCTTTTTATGTTCGATGTTCAAACCCCTGTTCAGCTTTGTCAGCTCCTGTTCCTTCTAGGAGGGAAAATCTCTAAAAGATACAGAAACCTTCAGTGAAGTCCTGTAAAGAGAAGAGTATAATCCCCAACTGCCTTTGCCCAGAAACATCACCTGCTTGTTTGTGTTCTGGACACTATTTCCTAATGCTTTCTTCTCTGAGAGAGATACATATAAGTGTGGTAGCATTCTTTCAGTAGTGGAAATGCTTTTGGAAACAGAGGCAATGCAGCCGTGATCTTTGTGTTCAAATAATCACTTGAAATGAGGATATCAGCAACTTTTTTTTTTAAATGCATATTTAAATGTCATGGTGAAAGAGAGAAGGAAGCCAACTCTTGTGTGGCTAGAAGAGAAAAATAAATTACTTCATTCCGAGTTTTGAATGTCTGACACTGTATGAACACTTGGGTTCTGGTCTTTGGTTTTCTTGTTGCTTTTGAAAACTACACACAAGTACTGAGAAAAGCTGAGTCCTCGAGAGGAGCTCAGGTGTGGTTTAGTGAAAATATATTATGAGTGTCCACTGTGAGATTTGTGGAATCTACTTTTGCCTCTGACACAAACTCCATTTGTGTTTCTCGGCAAAGTTTCATTGCTGACTTTCCCTTCTGCTGAAGGACATTCTATTTCTTTTACAAGCATGCTGAAAATGCATGTATGTGCTAAAGCAACTTTAACTTCTAATGAGATAAGACAGAAACTGAGAAGAAGATATAACTGAGACTGTCTCTTTGTGTTTAGAGAAAACCAACATTGTCCTGATTGCCTGCATCATTGCTTGTGTTCTGATCATTATCATCTTGTTGGCTGTCATTTACTATTTCAAGTTCCACAGTGATAGGTATGTATGTATGTTAAAGTGCTAAGGAAAAATTGTCTAGTTCTAGAAGAAATTTTAAAGTACTGCTTTTGTCTTGAAATCATGATTCTGTGTGTGCTGCTGTGAATAACTGAGCTAACTGTATCAAATATTTCTGTACTGCAGACACCGTGCATTGCACACATCTTCACAGAATAATGCCCGTGGGTAAAATATAAATGGGAAGAAGTTGGCCAAGGACCCTGATTACATTGCCTGCTAAAGGGGAGCTCTTCATTGTGATAGGAACCTGTGAGAGTAAAAGTGTTCTTCAGATACTGTGATAGTCTGCCAGTCCATCTCTTGGTTAGATCAGGGCATTGGTTCTGCCGAATATGTTCTACTAAATGCCAGAGGACTAAGCACTGCCAGCCTGCTATATGAACAGAAGGGACAGCAGATTGTACCTGTATTTATTTAAAAATTCCTTGAGTGAAACTGGAGTCTAGTCCCTTTAGGATTTCCTATGAAGAAAAAAAGTAGTTCTGAGGAAAAGCTACAGAAATAATTTGTGCACTGGAAGGCTGAATTAGCAGCTGCACTGAAAACCTCAGCTAGGTTCCTCGTTTGCCTGTTCCAAACTGTTTTTCTCTCAGGCCTTTTGCCTCAGAGATGAAGAATTAGTTCAATACAATTTCACTAACTGCAAAATGTATATCCTTACAGAGGGCTTTGATTCTAATCTTCTGTTCCCATTTTACGTATAAGCTCCCACAAACATAAGACAAAACCTCTTAAGAAAGGTAGAGTGCTATAATTTCAGGGTCAAAAGTCATGGAGAGAGATACACAAGAAGGTTTTACTGTTGAAGACAAGAAAAAGAAATGTTTCATAAACTTTTGATCAAAGAAACCAAGGTATGATCCAGCCAAACCTGCTTTAATACTTCCTTTCTTTTTCACAGACCATGCCTCAAAACCAAGCCTCCTGAAGTTGTTCCTGTACACTCCCAACAGGTAAGTAGAATGATGGAAACTAGACCATCACCAAACCAGGGATCTTCTGGTAGCCCTGGAAACATGATCAGTAGAGGGAAAACATTAGATTTTTACTCTCAGCTTTTGGCAGGTACTACCATGTCTTACATATTTACTCTGAGCTCTTTATAGGACAAAACAAAGCTTATTTTCATTTGGAGCAAACACTAGAAGCATGTTCCAACAGCAAACACTCAGCTACTGCCATCCTTTAATCTTTTCAAGGAGTGCCTGAGTCCCACCACATTTCCCTCATCCTATCAGATACTCTGACCACAGTTGCTCTCCAAATAATAATCAGGAAAGGAGACAATAGCATGGGTTGGGGACTATTAGAAAACTATTAGTGAACAAGAAGATTAAGCAATGAGATTAACAGATACCAAGAGAAAAATGTCTTTTGGTGTCCTGAATGATAATGGGTGAGTTTTAAAGGCTACTCTTTATCTTGCATGGTCAATCAACAATCAAAGAAACAGTCATGCTCAAGACAATGAAGGAGTGCTGAGCTGCAACCTGGGAGATATTATTGGATTCCCTACATTATTAGAAGTTTCCTGTGTAGCTGAGCAAGTCACTTGTCAGCTCTGACTCTGTTCTCTGCTGCCAAATCCAAATAACAGTATCTCTATGCAGACAAGATTTGTTACAATTATATTGCACCTGTGCACCCACAGTATACACTAGGCTCAAATTCTGTCATCATCAGAAAAAGATGCTTCAGTTTTTGAAGAGACATTATCAATTCCAGTTATTACTATTCCTGTTGTCCCTGTCTCCCAGGTGTTGCTGACAGACACAGTTGCATTAATGTAAAATAATGGCTTAAGCACCAGTGTTCTTGCTGTCATGTCATGGGACTTTAATTAGCATGTCTGTAGACTGAAACTGCAGACTGATGAGGAATGAATCAAGGTCAAGTCTCCAGCATATTATTTGCTCTTTCTAGAGAGCATTAGACCCTAATTTTTTTTTTCAGGCCAACAAAAGTGGAGTAGAAGGGGAGAAAAAGGAGGTAAGTGAAACAATACCTCAGCTTCACCCTCCAAATCTTTGACAGAAACAGCAATCCATGTTCCTTGCTAGAAAAGGAAATAGAAGGGGTTTTTTTTCTTTAGTTGAAGAGGAGTAAATATGAGAGCACTATCTCTTAGCTATTTTCTTCAATCCAGATGAAAGATTTGCAGAGTCTTGCCAAACTAAACTCTCCCTTGTATTCAGTTTTTGGTTTTGTTTTGCTAGGACGACACGATGGAAGTGGAACCTTATACTACTTATGTGCAGAAGGAAAATGTAATTTACAACTCAGTGTCTGATCTGACAGTGGGGAAGAATCTTCCACAAGACCCGTATCCAGAAACATGACCCATCCAGAAATTATTCAACAACACCAGAAAAGGAAAGAGATGCTTTATAGAAGACTGGTTATGGAAATAAACTTCTCAGAGGATTTCTTCAGATTTTGGGGCAGCATGGATCACTAGGTCTGTTCAAATACCTCTGCTTGCTGATGAGTCCATAGTTCTTTCATTCCCTCTGTTTTGCTTTCTGCCTTGGGAAAATGTGTTGTTCCTTGGGAAGATGTGACTGACCACACACCTGGAAAAGAAGTTGTGACCAGTCTTCCCTTTGCTGTTCTTGCCTTGGAGATCCTAGTTTTGTCAGTCACTTGTAATTGCTACTTTAATGCACTTGACACTATGATGCCCACATTTGGGAGACAGGAGGAGTGTTATGTCCGAAGTAAAATGAAACACTCTTCCACAAACAGCCACCTTTTTCTAAATCATATGTTAGTAACACATGACCTGAGTACTTATCATCACTGAATACCTCAAATACCAGAAGATAATGGTAGGGGAGACCCAGTTCTGAAAATTGAAATAAGGGAAAAATTTAAAAGGTCATCCACTAAGAGGAAGACTGCACTAGCATGACTAATTCACTTGTTAGGTTCATATCCAGTATTTTGAGATGCCATTATGGGATGTCATCCAGAAGAATCTGGACAAGGTTGAGAAGAGGGCCAGTGGGACTCCCATGAGGTTTACAAGATTAAGTACAAGGTGCTGCACCTGGGCTGGAACAACCCCCGGTATCAACACAGGCTGTGGCATGAACAGATTGAAAGCAGCCCTGCTGAGAAGGACTTGGGGTGGGTGGGAGGCTGGACATGATCCAGCAAAGTGCACTTGCATCCCAGAAAACCAATTGTATCCTGGGCTACATCCAAAGCAGCATGGCCAGCAGGGGAAGGAGGGGATTCTGCCCCTTGACTCTGCTCTGGTGAGAGCCCACCTGCAGTGCTACATCCAAATCTGGGGTTCCCAGCATAAGCAGGACATCAACCTGTTGGAGTAGATCCAGAAGAGATCACCAAGATGATCAGAGGGATGAAGCACCTCTCCTCTGAGGAAAGGCTGAGAGAGCTGGGATTGTTCAGCCTGGAAAAGAGAAGGCTTAGGGATGACCAAAATGTGGCCTTCCAGTACCTAAAGAGAACCTGCAAGAAAGACAGAGACGGACTTCAGGAGCATGCAGTGACACAACAAGGGGAAATGGATTCACACTGAAAGAGAGTAGGTTTAGATCAGATATTAGGAAGAAATTCTTTTCTGTGAGGGTGGTGAGACACTGGAACAAGTTGCCCAGAGAAGCTGTGAATGCCCCATCCCTGGTAGCATTCAAGAGCAGGTTGGATGGAGCTCTGAGCAACCTGGTCTAGTGAAAGGTGAACCTGCCAGTGCCAGGGGGGTGGACCTTGATGATCTTTAAGGTCCCTTCCAACCCAAACCACTCTAAGATTTTGTGATTTCCACTAAATATGTTAATTCTGTGTTTCAGATCACTGGTATAATTATTTTTCCATATGATTCTCTGAAGATACAGCAGTCCTTTCTTTCTCAAGAGTATAAGCATTAAGATACTGTAAAATAATTATGTTACTCAAAACACATAGGCTGCTTTTACCCGAAACAAGTATGAAATATTTCACAAAACAAGTACAAATACACCTTCTATAAATGTGCAATAATATACAAAAAGATAAAATGCTTGCTAATTGTAGTCATATTTATTTTAACTACCACAACTGAAGGTTTTTTTCATTTGTATGTCTAGATAATTTACTGATATTCTTTTCAATGCACTTGCCAGTTCACTTCTTTGTATGTAAGTTAGCTTATATATCTTATTGTGTCTCATGTTGAGGTGACTTATTCTCACCTTCACAAAATATCCTTTGGGAATAAATAATATAAATTTTCCTCTATATAACAGCAGTTCTCAAACTTTTTGGATTGATGCTTTCCTAGCTGAAGTATGAACTGACTTTACAGTAAAAGGAAAGACATATATTTATAAACCTCTGTTGACTACCTCTTATTTCAGTATTTTAAAAGACTGACTGACAAGTGTGGTCTGATTGTAGCATCAGAAGAACTGGATTTTTCCTTTGGATTTAAAAATGTCTTTTGACACACATTGCTAGAGCTTTCTTTTGAGCTAAGCTCCCAAGGGTTATGACATAGTGCTTGGAAAACAGACTTCTAAACTGATTGCACTTCCTAAATGCATGACTCATGTAAACTGATACAGTTGGTTATTTACTCTCACTCTAGCAGCTATGTAATAGCCACTCTTCTCCAGGTGCTCTCTGCATGAAAGTATTGCTTTTCTCCATTTCTGCATGTCATTTCAGAGTGGAAGGGATCAAAGCTGAATATCAAGCAGTTACAATCAACTTTTAAAGGAACTTCAGTTTCCAGTCACTGACCAGGGAAGAGAGCCAGTCAACACAGGCATAAACCTCTGAAATTCCTCACTTAAAATCGGTGTTATACTGACCAGTGATCTTTTTTCCCACTCAAAAATAGAGTGCCACCACTTCTTAAGACTTTTTTCTGTGGACTGGAAAGTGGTTTATGTTGTTCAGTGTTCATAAATGGGGTTCATCAGCTCTTGAAGGAAGACTGTTGCCGGTTTATAAGGAATATATTATATTTACAGAAGTCTATCACCTGCTAACCTGCTGTCTAGCTGTAGGGTTATGATCCTTCACAGACCTATCACACTGAACTAAATCCCATAAGTTCCAGACCTAGCCATTGCTAAGTTGCTTTGTCCTTTACTTTATATCCTTACCGAATGTGTGTCACATTCAGACCTGCTATGGGCAGAAAAACAGGATTTTGGTTTGTGACAGTGATAAATAGTATTGAGTTAAGAGTCTTATGTATGCACACAGGTACAGGTACACTCTTGGTCCCCAGCAGCACAGAAGTCTAAAGGAGAGAGTCCCTTTGTGCACTCCTCTTTCTCCCCCAGCTTGCTTGCTGCTCCTTTCTGCACCATGCTGCTGTTGTGGTGCAGACATCCTCCACACAAAAGTGCTGTGTTGGCTGTTTGATAGCAGTCAGGCCAGCCAGCCCTCTAAACTCCCCAGCTTGTTGCAAAGTCACAGGAAGAAAGTCAGCAGCTTTTCAGCTCATCCCGTACAGAAAGGCTTTGGCTTTAACCACATTTACCAATGCTATACCTTGTGCTGCGACATTTAATTTTGGTAAATTTGCATCTTGCACTTTTACTGCTATATTTTATCTTCACAGTGATGTTTTAGTCTCCTGACAGTTTATAACTGCCACTCCTGCTCTAAACAAGCAGTTAATAATCACAGTTATCTTATGACTGTAGAGAGTCCCCAGCACGCAGCTCACACGCACAGCCTGTCAGCAGATCCTCTGCTGCTGTGCATCCACAGAGTAGCTGCTCACCTATTCTTTAGCATGGCAATGGAGTACTAAAAAATGGATGCACCACAAATCCTGAGGCTGAATATAGCTTCTGTACATGCATCAATTCCTGGGCCTCCCTAACTGGAAATGGTTTCATGGGAACAAGGTCAAGCCCTTCATCACCATGATGACAACATGTAAGATTTGGTTACATTGCAAGTATCAGCAGAAAGGTTGTTATATAATCACTTACCTGCTTCAAAAAAGCTTTCCTAATGACAGAGCCCAGTAAAAGTGGTGTTTCAGACATTACCCTGTCTCTGCATCCCAATAACTTTCAGAATTTACAACTACAATCTCCTGCCAGTATCACCTACTCAGATTTGATGGTGTACTACTTACAGCCTAGTTTGTAACCCCGCTGTCCATCACTACCCTCTGGTTCAGTGGGTGACTGCTGAAGTACTGCTCAGCTTAACGTATTAAAATGACCTCAGGATCTTCTATATTTATCCTATTGGCTACAGAAATTTAAGTTTTCCTCTTAGAGCTGGATGACTGTCACATGAGCATTCTCCTTCTAGATGTAGCAGAGATTTCTTCATACAAATCTAAGGAATAAATGTACGTATACAAATGTGGAGAATGAGTGTATTGGCAAGGGAATGCTAAATATTTTTTTAAAAAAACCCCTGATTTATTAAAATAAAATTAAAAAATCTAAAATCTCTAGCAGAACAAAAACTGATTCATATTTAATTGGCAGGAAAGAAAGCTGTACAGTGCATTTATTCATAAGTAGAAAGAAAGATAAAAAATACATTTGCACGGAAGCTATGCAGTCAGATCAAAACCTATTCACAGAAAATACTAAGCAAAGAATTTTCACTACTAAATATATTTTGTAATGAATATGTAAGAAAGGCTTCCACAGCCTGACCTGTTTTCCTTTGCATTCACCATTGAGAAATCTTTTCTCTCTGATGGACTAAAGCTGACAGCTATTTTTGACCATGCGTTAAGTTTAAAAATAATTCATCTCATGCTTTTTGTCATTTACCTCAGATAACACTGTCCTCAGTCAGGAAACTGCATAAACATCCAGAAAGGTACCTCATCATTTTTATTCAATACCTTTGCTAAACCTCTTCAATGACATCTGTTCAATAGCAATTGCATTCTTAAGGGTGGGGGCATAATGGAATTACTGCTAATTACATACAGACGGTCTTGTAATTTCCATGTGGTCCCCATCATCTGCCTCTTGTCAGTTCTGAGTTTGCAAAGCACCTTGAATAAAGGGATCCTAATCCAAAACCAGGAATCCACCACCTTGTGAAAATACAAATTTTAAACAGAATCTGGAAACCAAACTGGACAGGAAGCTTGTTTGCTAAGTATTATGATTTCTACTAGCCAATCCACTTCAGGAGATACTGCTTGCATAAAAGCTTCCTCACTCATCAGTACACATGAATTTCTCCATTAAAAAAACTGATAATCACACCTGCTTCTGTATCACAGGTAGTAGATTTAAGTGCTAATGCTATGCAGTAATATTCCAACCTGAGTCAGCCAGCTCATAACACTGCATTTTGCTCTGCCAGTTTACCTTTTCTGTAAGAGCATATTTTTATGACGTCGTGTGCCAGTCCTTCTGTTCTTCACCTTTATTCACTGAACTCCAGTTGTTATTATGTAGGTGTTAGCATTACCTTGACCAATCAGCAGCTGCAAAACACTGGTACACAAAGAAGCTCAAAGTGAGGAGATGCACACAGTCAGCTCTTCTGATAGCATCAACTTGCTTGTTGCAGAGTAGTTGAGACTGACTTGTAAAATGACTGTAGCAGGATACCTTGAGAGGTTATTTTGATGGCCTATTTAATCTTCAGTTATCTTGATCTTCAGCCTCCCACAGTTGTTCAGTAAGGCAGAAAGTGATATATCACTGTGGTAAAGTGTGGCAGAGAGAGAAAAAAGGGACTTCACAGCTTTGCTGCACCAAGTTATAAATTTGTTTATTCTTTATGAAAGATTCTAAGGTTTTTCCGTTTACCTCAAAACCTTTCAGGCACTTTTTTTTTTCCTAGCTTAGTATTTTCAGGTATATTTCAGTATAATTCATCCTGAGAATAAGAAATATTCTGGCTATATCCAAATGAAAACAGTAATTCAGGAACAGATTATGACCACTAGATGACAGTTTTACCTCACCCTATGAAACACACTGCCACAGAGAAGCATTACTTCTATGCATACTTTCTTATTAGATTTGGGATAGTGACTGATCATACTACATTTCCTACATTTCCTACATTTTCCTACACAGAGCTTAATTTGTGGCAGAATGTTCTCAACAAAAAGAAAGAAAAAAGTCATTTTCTTGTGCATAACAATATCGAGAAATAAGGCAATTCAAAGGAAAACCAACAAAAATAACACACTGTACACCAAGAAACTAATTCAGGAATCATTGGAGATTTCTCCATTATATACACAACACTCAAATGCTCAATGGTAAGTAGGTTCTGAGGTTATAGAGAAGATAATAGGGAAAATCAGAGGGATCTCTAGGGCTGGCATTGTAAAAGGCAAATGAGGGAGTGATTAATGACAGTTCAAAGGACTGCAGATAGGAACAGGAGTTCCCTTCCTTTTTAACCACTCCAACTTCACAGGGGAAAGGCGCATTCTCCTCCTCTTTAAGAATCAAAATCTCTCTACTGCCAGGGGTCCAGAGAGCAGCTGATTCCTCCCTGCAGAGCCCACTGTCCCCATACCTCCTTGGCTACTGCTTCAAGGCACGAAGCAGGTGTATGTGAGGTCCCTGCAGGGAGCCAGCAAAGGACAGGGATATCTGGGCAAGTCAGTCTTCTTCTTGGTAGGTCCAAACCCACAGACTTGCAGTGGAAGCCTTAGGAGACAACCCATACCTTCAGTGAAATTCATCCCCTCAGTTCCACAGATCCCTGACCTCAGTATGAGAAACAGCAGAGCAGATCGTCTGGTCCAGTGGCTACTCTACTCAGAAAACTGGTCCCTATACTCTACACAAAATAAACTTCTGAAGTCAGCTTTGTACAAAAATTTTCTATTCCTCTCCCATGTACATCCCTCACCTGTAAACCAAAGAGTTACAGAGTTCTTGACAAGGTGGGATCCTTTAGGGCAGCCATTGACATCACATGAGAGTTGTTATCAAGCTGAATCTCCAACTTTCATTTCGGGCAGAGGAAAAGGAAATGGATGAGACATCACTGCATACCAGCCCAATGGGTAATTGTGATCAAAACCCAGTGGGAAACACAATGGAAAGTGGTCACTTTCTGCTTCCATGAAGGGCTAAGCTGGGAAGAACCATGTAAACAAGAAGAGCTGATGCTGGCCCTGCCTATTAAATGTATGACCTATGTATGAGGGACCTTTCTTTCTTAAGGCAATTCTATGAAAGTAGCCAAGAATTTGTGATGACGGGGAAACACACACACCCCTCAGGAGCATTTCTTTCACAGCCCTTTGACTCTTGCTCTGCCCCTTTATGGCTCTCTCACAGTGAGAAGCAGGGACCAAATACTACCAAAAATTTGCATCCCATCACAGTCACACACCTTAATTTCCTTCACATTTCCTGTGAGTGACCACTTCATATTCTCAGTTCAACCCTCTCCTCTCTGCAAACAGAGAATTCTCAGTACTGAAATGCTGATGAAAATGCTGAATGCTGCCAACATGAGGCTCCTGTATCATCACATTACAGACACCCTGTGGATGTCTGATGACATGCACACTGGGCTATATAATGTGAAAAGCTGTTTTTCCAAACAGAAAGCAAACAGATGTCTGGGCATGGACTTGTGTGATCCATCATGTTCCTTGGCATGCTGTTTCAGGAAAGGGAAGTGGGTGGGTGTGAGGTCCCAGCAAAGAACCAGGACATCTGGGCTAGCTAGTTCTGTTAAAAGGTGAGACCAGCATAAATCTGCAGAAGTATCTTAGAGGAGGTTTATAGATGAATGACTGTAGTACCATGCATTTTAGGAGTATTTACCACTGGCAGAATGCAATGCAGCTGCCTCCTTCCAGCTCCAGGACCTCCATTCGAGGAGAGCAACTCAGTATGTTACAAATGTGCTATCAAGATGAAATCTGATTTAGGGAATATCCAAACCGAGAAGCTGTCGTAAATGTAGGAACCTCCACTGCCCCAGCAGAGCAGCATGGGACATGATAAAAAAGTGATTTTTAAAAAAAACATAATTTCCTCTACCTTGTTAATCCAATAAGGCTCATCTAAGTAGACAGTCATGGCTCTCTGGTATAGTATCAATATTTTAAGAGCAGTCCAGAATATTGCAGCAAATGAATAATATTGCCTTGCCTATCAGTAAATACTTTCTAGCCAAAGATCTTTCAGCACCTCACCATTACTTCTGAATTTAACTTTATTAATCTCCTTCGAATTATTATCAATATTTAAAAACTAAAATCAAAATATCATCAATATTTCCAATAAACAAGAATGTAAAGGTAAAGAAAGATTCAGTGACTTGCACACAATCACCAAGAACCACATTTTGCCTACTCAAAAATCAGGATAGACATACTGAAAAAATAAGTAAATAAAAAAAAATAATTAGCATGCTCTAATCTTCCTTAAAAAAAAATTAAAATCTTGTAATAGTTTAATGATCAAAAGCCAATTTTTTCATATTGGGTAAAAACTAAGTATTACTTTCATCATCAAAGAGCAGCCGCCTCTGAGCCTGAACACAGAAAGCTGAGAAAAGTGCAAATTTATTTAAGAGTCACAGAAATAGAGAGTGAAAATTGTACCATCAAAATGAAACTGGCAAACAGGTTTAGATGGGAAAGCTGTCCTTCAGTCCCTAACATTTGCACCATGTCATAGAAGTGTGTATAATACCCTTACAGAGAATAATATTGAGGCTTTAAGGGAGAGAGTTTTAATGTCTATTGGTATTTGATTTAAGATGTCACTTAGCAGCAAATAAATCACTGCCTTTTGTCTATTTGTTAGGCAATGCTTTCCACAGGACACTGAATTTGTTTGCTTGTTTGTTTTCCCATGGTCTCCTCACTTCACACTGACCAGTGCCCAGCAGTGGTTTAGCTGCACAAGCTGAGGAGCTCCCGCCCTGGAGTGGAAAGGTTACACAAGACTCAGCTGCTAACACTCCCAAGGCTCAAAATCTACGAACACTGCCACGTGTATGTGGGGGTGGGAGTGTGGATTTCGGGGGTGGGAGTGTGGATTTCAAAAGAACTAGGAAAAAACCCTGCAAAACCCATGTACAGTATTGAGACTTCGGTTGTCCATCATCTGCTTTCACTTACTATTTCAAGCTCTATTGCACCAGCCGAAAGTAAACAATTATTTTTTCCTTTTTTTTGTCTGTAACCATACAACAGGACACAGAAAATCACTTAGATGGCAACATGACAGTGAAAGAGAGATTTAGGGAACTAAAATACAGTAGGACAACCTTGAAGAATTTTTAGGTAATATTCCAGGTAGACTTATGCTCTCTTTGGTTTGCTCCTCACTTACCATCAGAAGAAAGGAAAATAGTTCTAGAAATGAAAAAGTTACTTCTGGGGAGGTAAAGAGTAGAGAAAGTTTGTAAAAATTTCCGTGGCAACTTTTCATCTTATAACCAGATTCCATGCAGCTTATTCATCCTATAAAGGGGGCAAATATCAAGTCACATACAGTCCAACAGATGATCACTTAAATACTTTTAATGAAGGAGGATTGTATTTCCCATACCCTGGCTAAAGATTAAAAGAAAACTATTAGGACTGGAAGTGGACACCAACATTTCTTTTGATGCCAGCTCTTTTTTCAGACTTTCATCCAAAACATACTTAATTTGGCAGCCTACATAGAGGGCTGTAAAATCATAAAGAGCCACTGTCCAGTTCTTACTTCTGTAAGACAGTGGACCAAATCTAATCCTTGCAAATTGCAGCTGTTTTGATCAAAACTTTTTTGCCAAACTAGACATTCTTTTCTTTTTTTCCCCTGCTTTTCTGTTTTTGTGCTGTCTGGACCTGGAGGGATTCAGATAAAAAATTTTTTCCAAGAAATTTTGAGAGTATTCTCTTACCTATTTTTTAGCCCCATAAAGAAAAAATAAGTGATGGGGATTGCTGGGAAGGAGGTGGTGAAAACATCATGTGCTGAAAAAAGACTAAATGAATGCAACAAGGGATGATGAGGCATTGCTTTTATGCTTCTGGCTCAAATCTCATGTGACTGATGATTCCTAACTGCTTTATTATTGTAATGTCTAGGGACTAATCAAGATGGACAAAGATTTAGTAATCACCATATAAACAAGGAGTTGTAGACAGTCCTTTATCTAAGGAACTTATAAGTTAAACAGACACACCAACATGACAGAACAGGATGTTCTCAGTGATGTTGGAAAGCATGTTTCATACTTTAATGCCCAGTCACACCTTCCTGGATCAAAGAGATTTTCCAAAAGGATGGGAGATACTCAAATGCATAGAGGAAGCTCATCTTACTGACCCTGTGAGCTAGTGAAGAGATAAACTCTTCACTGAGAGTTTCCATTTCCCTTGCAACCTCCTGTAGAAACAAATACTGGATCTAGTGCCATTGAAGACAAACGTGCATTTTTCATTTAAAAGCCCAAAGCAAAAATAACAAACGATGTTGTTATGATGACTTTTATTGGGCAGTGATCAAGGCAGCTAATTCAAAGGCATGTAAGCCTCACTGAATCCCTATTGAGGGGTGGGGAAAGTAGGCAGCAGATATAATTTAAAGCATGAAAGATGGGACAGAAACTATCTACAGACACACAATAATTTGGAATTAGATGGCAGGATAAAATTCAAGGTCTGTTCCATCATCTTGAGCAAGGCTGATCAATACACTGTGTATTGCCAGAAGCCTAATAATTGCAGGTACACTGAGACAGAGCAGAATTCATATGTAAATTTAAATAGAATAATTCCTGCACTAATAATCCCCTGATCTTTGAGTGCATGAAATTCTCTCTTTAGAATTGTGTTGCAGTACTGGCAGTGATTTACCTTAGGGAAGGCTGTGCAGAAGTTACAGATATAAGGATAACAAGTGAATTTCAGTTCCAGGGAGATTTACAACACTTTTTCTGGCATCACATTCAAATGTTAATGCCCTATGAAGTCAAATTTTAGTCACTATGGTCTGCTAGGTGTTAAAAGATGATGCTGTAATGCATGTATGAATTGTATTCTCCTTTGATCTGCAATAATAAAGAAAAAAGTGTCAGTAACATGAGAATTTAATTTCATGAGAGAGTTGAAGGGCAGATAAGCTAAAATCTAAAACAAGTAAATAATGTTCTTTGGGGAATAATATCTGGCAGTTTACTAAGGAAATTCAAAAGTATAAATATTTACAATAGGAGGTACACAGATTTCTCATAATATTATAGCTGAGTCCAATTTGGAATACATGCTGTTTTGCTTAAGTTTATTCCATTTGCTTTTGAAATCTGATCCATACTCTACATATAAACTTTATTAGTTGTTCATCCTTTTTGTCCCAATGCCTGCTGTATTATTTTTCTACTTTGTCTTTTATTGGAAATTTCATGTGCTTTTAAGTTTAACCAAAAGATGGCCTTGATAAAAAGCTCTGAATAAAAAAGCAGAATCCTAAATTGATATTTACAAAATAGATTTGTGCTGTATATATACTGTATGTATTTATTGATATATGTATGTAAACCTACTATTATTTAATGCTGTTTATGCCTTACTGGTAAATTTAGAGTGCAAACCAGGGATAGTTTACCATCTGAAGAGTCAAAATACATACAGTATGGAAGAAAATAACTTCAAGTCTTCATGGGAGATGTATACTTTCAATCTATTTTACCTCATGCCTTTCATACATCTCAAAAAGAACTCGCAAATTAAAAAACAGTGAGTTTTATACCCATCATTTGAAAAAAAAAGGAAACAAACCAAACAGCATGGAATATGCAGGGCCCAAAGAATGAAGCCATTGCCAGCACAGAGTGACACACCTGCATTTGGAGCACCCAACAGCCCTGCCACCCATGCAAGGAGGATCATGGTTAAAACAAGCTGCAAGGCTCTAGCTAGGGCTGGGCAGACCTCAGCCTATACAGAGATTCCCAATAGCTTCTAAGTGAGCAGATGCTGTCTAGGCCTTCTCTGAATAAGCCTCAGAAGGGTCTGCTCTGAAGTAGACACTCAGAAGTGTCACTCTGAAGTGCCTACTCAGTGCCTTCAGCCACAGGTGTAGGTACATTCCAGGGTCACAGTTGTGTCAGTCTGATATACTGGATACAGCTAACCCAAGAGATGAATGGACAGTTCTGCCTTGAAAGCTCAGCCCTCAGAGATTTGAATCAGGCCTAGATCTGAAGGCCAAACATCATTAAAGTAGTAACAGTTAAACTAGGCATTCAGCAACCAGAAATGTATCCTTGTCCTGGCCTCACTTTATTTGAAGTAATATAACTGTTTTATTAGACAGATCTCTAGATTAGTGCCAAAGGATTGAAATAAGGGATTGTTATCCACTGCGGCCTCAGAGATCCAGGAATATAAGGAAAACCTGTGATTCTCTTACAGATAGGGGATGCTTTTGCTGTCAACAATCTATCACCATTTAGGCCAGGCAGATTCTGCTCCTCAGGGACTGTCTGAAAGAATGGATTGCAGACACAAACACAACCAGGCAACAGAATCTCAAGGATTTAGCCTTGTGTGGCTACATAATGATCAGCAGTCAAGTAGCTCCAAGGTATGAATTTTAGATTTAGAGTAAAGATCTGATAGCCCTTATCTGGGGCTTTGCTGGGAAGGGTAGTGTGTATGATAATACCACTTTGTGGTGCACTACCTATGAGCAAAGCAGCTCCCTTTTAAGCAGGTTTTCATGTGTGACAGCAGCCAGTGTAACAGTCCTACTCAGAAATTCATTCTTAGCCACTGTCTCTAGTGTGCCTCATCCAGCTGGCTGAACAGCCTCTGGTTTGAGAGCATTCATAGCAGTTCAGAGTGTGTGGACATAGCACATTGCTCCCATCCTGTTTCTGGCCTTTTGCTTTGTTCCTGCAGAAGTAATTCATGGGCTGTTTACAGCAGCAGTGGTTAAAGAATGGCCTCAGCAGCAAGGTTAGGAATGGCCCCTCTCCTGTGGCAAGAGAAAGCTGTTGTATAGTCATACAACTGACTAACTAAAGCTAATTAAAGCCGACAGAAACCTGCATGTGACAGAAAAATAGAAACAAATGGAGAGCCAGGAACATGCAACACATGAAATGATGTCCATGAATGATGAAAATCATGAAATAATGAAACCACGAACAATGGTTTTGAGAGGAACAGAGATGCCTATATGTTAAACTGCCCCTTGGAAGACAAATCAGAACATGGCTCCAAATTCCCTATCTGGGCTGAGTCAATTCCAATACAGATCTCTTTTATTCTAGGTCATGCCTTTGGTGTTTTCAATACAGAGTATGAAAAGGGTAACAAACTAGTTGCCTCTGTTCATTGGGAATCTCCAACTGTTGGATATTTTTTTCTTTGCCAGTTTTATCCAATGCCAAGAGTTGGCCAAAGACTAGAGGAACTCAAGAACAGGGGAGCTGTAAAAGATGGTTTAAAGCTACCCATAGCTGTGTGTACAAGACAGACCTCTTTAGACTTCTGCCAGGTACAGTCCGGGCAATCTGGAGACCTTGGACCAAGCTGTACAATGCAAGCCTGTGGTGGTTTAAGACCTGAGGCACATGAACACTGTGAGATTCAAAGGGTTGCAGGGAGAAAAAAAGCACACAGAGCACAAAGCAGTGTCTCTCTGTAGCTGGGAGTTCTAGACCCACGAGTTACTGCCTTGTCTCAAGCTATAACCTGGAGGCATAATCAACTCTGATCTGTTTGTTTTCATCTCCTCCTGGGAGCCATTATACGATATTAACAAAATAAATCAATTTTAAATAACTGATTGTGTAAGCTTACAACAGAAGGGTTGTTTCTGGCATTCCTTAGGGACTTTGCACAGTCCACCACCATCATGAATGAATGAATGAATGGGCCTTAGCTGTACTGCAATAGTGTAATTTGTTTTAATAATGTCTGAATATACACTGAGGTAATATTTGTGCAATCCCTAATCGAGTTCTAGGGTAGAAACTCACATATTAAGAGAACAGTGTTTATTTACATTTAAAGAGCAGTTACAGACAGAAAAGAGGCTTTAAAAATGACACCAGGAGGATCATATTTGCTCTCTCCTTGTGGTTTCACCACGAGGATCATATTTACTCTCTCCCTGTGGTTTCAGTTCAGGCTTGCCTGCTGAACAAGTCAAAGGTGCTTTCTTTTAAATGACAGTTACAGAAACTTCAGGGGATTTGAAAGACATCTGCTTTTTATCCCCATATTCACAGTGGAGAGTCTGCAACTGTATTTAGCTGAAAAGCTGGCAGCAAGAAGAGACTCCAAATGCCCAGAATCTTTTAGCCCTTTCCAAGAGTCAGTCTTTCTCCTCTTAGAAAAGGAACATTTTGGTTGGTGGTAAGTGAAATCCATATATAGACTTGAAGCACCACAGGAAAAGCACTGTTTTCAAGTTGGGAGTGGGGTTTTTTACTGTTTCCTAAAGTTAATACCCTCTCCCATTAAAAAATGGCAGGATGCTTGAGAAAGGAAAATCATACCAAGGTCTTCAAGAAAGCTTTCTTGGGGAAGATTAGATAGAGACAGACAGGTACCTTAAATAAAGTTAAGAACAAATACTGCATGCCTGTCACTTTTGATTCTCTATGAGTATCCCAATCAGTGTCTCTTGCTCAGTCCAATACAAACTGTTTTGAAGGCGTTTCCTATGCAACTTGTTTCTGCAAAGATCTTACATGTTTCTTTTCAATTTATGGTAGGTCCTTGGAATGTTTGGTTCTCACTCCAAGAACAACTGTTTTTCAAAAAACAGATGAAATATCATTCACAACAAGCAAAAAAAAAATTGCCACGGGCCATGATTTGAAGTCACAAATTCTCTGTTAATAGCCAGCTATTCACAGTCATTTGATAAAGGCTAACCTGTGTTTAGTTCTGGCAGAACATCTTGTTTGACCACACAAATCAAAAAATCAAAATCAAATTAAAAAAAAATTGCTGAGTTTTATGCAGTATATTTATGTTTTTTGGAAGGAACACTGATGACTGCTTTCTGTTCTCCAGGCTACCTGCTTGCTAGACTACTTGTTTCTCAGTGTAGGGATTCACCACAATTTTTGTTGGAGCAGTTTGTTGCATCACGAAGGTGGGTCTGTGGCTCCTGGATTGCTGCTTCAGCACTGATGGAGCTCGTGAGAGTGCTGCAAAAGCATGATGCTGAAGATAAGGTTGAGATGGAATTTCCAGGCTCAGCATGGCAATCAGTTATAGCTGTCTCTCTCTTTCCAAACAACAATATCCCTTCTGGGCAGCAGTTACTCATGTTTGGCTGTGACTCAGAAGCAAATATTTCCAAGCTTTGGAAAGTTTGAATGTAATCACTTGGCTGCTTTGCAGTTATCTCAAGTGAACAAAAATGTTTTTCATCTGTTAGGAACTACATTCAGCTCAAGGCAGCTGAAGAATCATTCCAACACTCCACAAACCTGTATGCTTCTCCCTTCAGCCTTTTGCTTTGTCAGATTCAGGATGTAGACTCCATAGAAACTACTTAACAAAGTGAATAAAACTCAAATGCCTGATACTGCTGTGGAACTCAATTTCTTTGAGAGAGACAGCCCTGTATGTCATCTGTACCTGACACACCAGTAACTAACAACAGTTCTTTCTGAGGAAGGAATGCAAGCAACATGAGTAAAACCCTTTGCAGGTTGTCATTTAGAGGCAGAGGCAAATTGTTCAACTTACACATGTAACAGAAACTCCATGACAATCTTTGTATCAATCCCATGATAGAGCATTTTCATTAACCCACACTGACTAGAAGGTCAAAAGAGGGGTTTTGAAAAGGATATTCTCCACATAAAAATACAGAAGACTATAAACCAAGTTTGGTCCTTCTAAAAGAAACCTTGGCAATCATTGCTAGGTTACTATAATGCATTAAATTTACAGTAAGCATCCTTTATTTCATGAAAGTAACAATGCAATAATAGGAAATCTTATCATAAAACGTTGAGCCTGATTTACAACAAAGATATTTATCTTTACATCTTAATTCAGGAGTATTTTACTATGCTTAAAGTTGATCAGAAGCATCAAGCACATTTCTGAACTGGAATTAGATCTCAGTATATATTTCCTCTTGTTTTAGAAGAGATCATTGGAGGACTTATGTTATAAAAATGGACATAAATGGCTTTTGAATAGTTTCAGTTGTTTTTCATTTCCTTACATCTGTGCATGGACAAAACAGCAGTATTTTCATTAAGCAGATTAGCACACAAAATTCTCATTTCAAATTGGGATGGAAAAGAGCTGATTCCTACATCACTGCTGAAATGTGTCGCTAGGTTTGCTTCTTGGAGGCAGTGAAACAGAACCATTTTCATAAGAGTCGGCATCATCAGAAGTGCTAGAGAGCTCCTGAAATACCCTAGTTATTTTCTGCCAAAGAGCCAGCTCAATGCCCACGACAACAACCCCACCCTGGTTTCACTTACCCATCATGCTTGACACCAAATATCTTTAAAATTGCTGTCTGATCCAAATTGCTCTCGTTGGAGGTTCTCTAAGGACATGTGGGTCGCTGTATCCTAAGGCAGCTGTCTGGTGACGTGCAGAGAAAGTGCCTGAAAAACAATTTAGGAGTACAACTATAGATCAGATATATTTCTTCTAATGAACAGCATGGAAGCAGTGAGCAGTGCCAGTCCAGAGGGGATAATGCTAATTTTTAGTGTGTGTTAGTCAAAATTATATGTACATGTAAGGTCTTATTAATATAGCAAGTCTGAGTTTGAGAACAGTGTGAGAGTTTAAAAATTCCTCCCTTTATTTTAGCTGCTTTAACACAACATTATTTATGTAAAGTATTCTTTGACAGCAGTTAATTCAGGCTAAGCTTGGCTTAAGGATGTGTGTGTCATCTTAGAGAAAAGTTAGGAAGAGTGAATATACAGCTTTCAGCTGTTTTTCAGAAAACTCAAGCAGTGTTTATTGGTGTGGCATTGGAAAACAACATTCAGAATCTGAGCCAAACAGCACTAAAGTAAATCGGAGGCTTTTTGGCTGACTTTAAGGGGCAAATGAGATACCATGTACAGAGGATATTTTTTTAGTATTACAGGCATAAGACATAAAGTCCTGCCTATGATCTGCATAAGCACTTTCAAGAGGCTCTTCCAAGAAGATCAGTGAATTCTAGAATAATAGAAAGAGCAATTGGAAACCAGCAAAAGAGAAAGTAACACCCTTCAGCAGTTATTATTTTTGTATGTGAAGAAAAAATGCCATTTCATCCACTGATGAGAGAAAGCAGAGCTACATCAGGCTGCACTTTAAACTAAACTGATTTGAGAGAGGATCTGCTCTTTCCCCCCTTCCAAAACTACACACAAATCTAGTCTGCTTCACTGGAAGAGCAGAGTGATGAACTCTTGGTTCACTGCAACTAGTTGGAACATGCAGTTTAAATTTTTTTTTAAGTCAATCTAATGCATTTTCCACTTTTTGTCCTAAATTACAAGCCCTGGAATGGATTTTTTGGGTTTTGATTTTCATTTGTTTGTTTATTTGTTTTTCACTAAAACAAGCTTTGTGGTTTATTTTTTTGTTGGCTTTCACAGTCTGCTCTGGCCTGGAGAGATTAATCATGAAGATTCTCCAGATTATTTTTCACAGACCATGCATTGTTTTAAACAATTCCCAGGACAAAAGATTTCAGTCTAATGCCATTTGTGAAATGGCAGTGGGCTGACTTTTCCCCATAATTTCTTCCTCCCTGTTGCCTTATGTTGAAGCACATTACCCTTGGCAGTAAGCAGGAAATGAGTCACTGCCAGCATCTGAACCCTCAGGTACTAATCAGGTGCAAGCAATATCCAGCAATTAAATTGCTACAGGTCAGCCTGAACAACAGAATTCACATATGGATCCAAAATTTCAGCATTGCTTAGGCTCATGGGAAATGGAGATTTGCTTTAAGCTCAGCTCTGTTCACACATTGCAAAACTACACTGCATTTCATGACAATATTTTATGCAACTGGGGGCTTGTTTGCGTGTTAGACAATTAAATATAAGGAGTTTGTTGGCTCCAAGGATCAGCAGTCATGTGCACCAAAGCCAGGGCAGTCTCAGAAACAAATGTTATACTTGGTACTATGCAGAGAATAGTCCCCTTCCATTTGGCCTCCTCCTAAACAAGTTTAAAGACAATACTGACAAGATACATCTACAGAAACACCATGAGACTTAGTTAGATGAGGATGAAAATATACAAATGTAAAACTCAGTGATAACAAGCCCTAAAAAGCACATAAACAATAAGAAGTACTGCTTCATATTAAAAAAGAAAAAAATGTCTGCTTAAAGAAATAATGAAGATTTCTGGTTTGCTACCAATTAGAAATTTATTGCAATAGTTAGAAAACTAGACATGTTCTTAAGACCATACATTAATGTATAGAACATTTGTTCCAGTAGGGCTCTGATTGTGTCTANTAATAATAATTCAAAGCCCATTGCATTACCTAAACTGGAGGCATCCATGTGTAATACTACAGTATAGTCAGAAAACCACAGAATTGGTTTGGTTGCTGGAGATGAAAGGACAAAGAACACAGGATGAGCACAGAGTCTGTGTTAGGAAACAGTACTCTGAATATACAAACTTTGGCAGAAGAAATTAAATCTCCCTCAAAACGTGGTTATTTGTAGAAAAGCAACAAAGTAAACTGACATGGGTTTGCCCTTGTGAAGGGTCCGAGGTGCCACATAGCTCTCTCTTGCTCTTTTTGCAAGAACACTTATCACTCAAGTGAGCCAGGATTGTGGAGTGCTCTGTTTGCTGGTAACCCTCCTGCCACACACCCAGCCCTAGCCATGATGAGGTGGGGTACAGTCTGCAACAGCCACTACTCATGTAGCTATTGCCTCACATCCAGCAGAGTATTTCCTGGTGGTAATGTATGGCAAGGGATAGAAAACGTCCAGCTGGATTTTCAGTGGGATCAGCATTTGCCTCATTAATATGCTTATCTGGATTTGAAAAAGAGTGAAATTAACGGAGCTCTTAAAATCTGCCTTAAAGCTCAACTGAGTCCTTTGGACAAAGTCAATAAACACAAAGTCATTAAAGAAGGATTTATCAAAATCTGATAACTAACATTATGAGCTGATAGTAACCTCAAAGCACAGGTACCTTAACCACCCAAAGCATAGGCAAATGAAAAGCTTTTTTGAAACCTCAAACACATCAGCAGAACAGCTTCATTAGGTATATATTTTATCACAAGGGCATGCATTCTCTTCTGTGTGTTAGAGCATAGGACAGAGTTATGGAAGTGAGAGCAAAGAAAAGAAACAAAATTCAGCATTTAAGAAGAAACACTGGGAACTGTGAATAGGTCTAGAAAGGCAGCTTTCACCATGCTGTCTCTGAAAAGCTAAGAACTGAAAACACCTTGATTCCTACTGTGTTTGGGGGAATATGTTCCTGGTTTGGCATACTTTGTAAATACACAAGAGCTTATAATCTGTGTTTGTGTCATTAGCAGGATAATGATCTCTTCAGAAACAATGGTGTTTTGACACTCAAGTCTTACTCATTTAAGTTCCATGCAGAAAGCTGGATGTTGTGATATCCCCCTTGCAGGGTTCCACTGAACATTTTGCTCTTGCAGGTTTCAAAAAACACGATGCATTAACACTCATAGTTCTTGGTAGAGTTTGGGTACTCAACAAGAGCTGCAGCTCTGCTGGGTTCTACACTATGGAACATGGAATTTGTGCAAGACTAAAGCTGCAAAGCCAATGGGTTGCTTCAATGGCACACTTTAAAAAGCGGGTCCAGCAGGGTCCACTAAAGACTGCATTCCAGAATATACAGAGATTTAAGACTTTAAGCCATGTCCTCAGCTTTTAGGCAAAACTCACCATCATCATCTGTACTGTCCATTTCCATGGAGCTTTCCCAATGCAATTGCAGCTCTAGCTGAGCCCCACCAGACACAGTGTCACAGCTGTTGCTGGGCTGGACCATGACAATTTGGATGGCTGGACCACAATCTGACATGAACAGAGGTGGGTGAACAAAACATAGAAAAATCTTGTTTGCTGGACTCTCAGCTAGAGTGTTGAGTCAGCTGTTGGATATGATGATGGAGCAGTTCCATGGACACACATCTCTCTAAATTTGCAGAAGGAGCCTTGATGTCTTCACCTGTATTCTCACAGATCTTGCCATTTAATTCTGGGTTACCTTCACACTTTGCACATCAGAAACCTTTAAAGGGCAAAATCTTCTTTTTTATCTTCATTCTTTGTTCAGGTTCAATGCAAATAGTGGGTTTTTAAAAATTTTGTTATTATAGATACATAAAACAAACAAGATTTAAAGTTGCGCTAATTTCTCAGATAAACATTTTACTTTTCAGATTGCTTCACAACTAACCCCTTTTAAACATGCTGAGGTATAAAGAAGCACAAAAGGATTAAGGAAGCTTGCTGGGATTCTAATGTACATATACAGACATTGCCTTGCGAGGGAAAAATAGTCATTATTTTCAGTGTTGCCTTATTTCTGCTACAGCCCTGCTCTCAATGCATTACTGAGCAAACTGGCAGCACAAATGATTCCACCATCTATCCCACAACACATTTAAAGGAATCAAAATGTCATGCTGTGACAAGTTCTTCTGTCTGTGGCTTTAAGAGGTAGAAGATTTATTCAAGCCCAGGACAAACAAACATGTCAGGAAGTCAGACGAGAGACCCCAGAGTCTTTGCTAGAGAAGAAATAACAAAAATAATCTCCTTGTGCTTAGAAGGGAAACCAGGGGCCCACACTTTACAACCAGCTCACTACAGACATTTGGAAGGAATGGGCTTTCCAGTAAAGGAATGAACCAGTTTCCAGACGAGCTTGCCTTCCTTAGTGCCTGGGGATTGACAATACATCTGTATTAACAGTGCTGGGAACTGCAAGTGTGATGTGAAAGGAAATATTTATGATGTTATTGCAAGCTACATACTTATAAACTGCAAATTCCTGTAACTTTCACTGGCAAGCCAGTTCTCCACATAGCACAGGCTCACAAAGCCTACATGCTTCCAGGGCTACAGTTTAAGCTCCAGAAAAGCAGCTTTCTGGCCTGGCGACAGTCAAAAGTATTTGTAAGATAATAGCAATATCTTTTTCTTGTGCACTTACTGCTTACTTGAGAGTTCTAAAAATCAAGTTCCTATTAGGAAGTGTATAGCCTCTCTCATTATGTCCTTTTCATCAGCCCTTGCCTGATGCACAGAAATTTTAGTAAGGGGATAAGACACTAAAAGACAGCAACTGTCCAAGTCCACAAACCTCTGCTGGCAAACAGGAATTGAAGTCTGCTGTGGTGATTTCTTTAGCATCACAATAACTGCTCTCTAGGCACTTCATTGAGATTGATACCTGCCATGCATAGAACCCTGGCAACAATCCATGCAATATGTTGGTAAGAATAAACAAAGATGAAGTTTGTTTATTGTTTATTTGTTTATCTTTTGAACAGAGGTTAAGGTTATGCAATGAGGCTCCCTATCCCTATGATATCAGGTCATGGAGAACAGCGTTAGTTTCTGTAATATGAAAATAATTCACTGAAGAGAATGGTCAGAAATCTCTGGTTCAAACGGTTTTCAGTGAAAAAGCAGCACATCTCAAGAATAATAGGTCAGAGCAAGTGAAATTTTCTTTAGTATGCCACAGTGATCTCCATCTCCCTCTACCAAGTCTCTTTCCTTCAGGTTTGACATTCACTTCTATCCATTAACGCTTTTTTTCCTATTACAGTTGGGTCAGAGCCAACGAACTCAGATTACCAGTGAATTTCAACCTTTTCCTCTAAACTCTGGGATGTGAAGACATGAGTTACATATATTTCTAATCAGAAACAACAAAGCCAGGCCTTGGGGATCATCAGGAAGGCATCATGTATCCCAAAAGATTTCTACAAGGCAGCTACAAAAGGCAGTGAGCAGAGCTGCCCCAGTCTCATTCCCTGTGCCTGAGTGTGTGGTTGCCCTAAGCCACTGCTGGTTCCTCTAGAGATGGCCCATTCCACGAGGAATGCCCCACTCACACCTATTAGGTTCAGCTGATTACAGAAAAAGTGCCAGGGTATAAACTTGCAAATTCACTTCCCAGTTCTGAACCGATTTCAGAGCCCTACAAACCTTGGAATAGCTTGTGGAATCATTTGTTTCTCTCACAGTGCAACAGCCTCTTAAGCCAGCCCCGAGCAGCAGAAGAAGAAAGGGTTGGAGCTCTGTAGCAAGACTTGAGGCTCCAGCATGGGGAAAACCTGCCTGGCACTCAGAATTCTAAAAGCTGGAATTCAACATGGGCATTTGGAATTGAATTGGTGAGTTCCTGGGGCAAGAATCTGCCTTATTTTTATTCTGTACAGTACAACACCTTTTTTATACATCTGCAGATGCATTTTACTATGCCAATAAAGCCTTCAGACTCTGCCATTAAGTACTCTGTGATTTTTACAGAAGATGGATGAATGAAATTGTAGTGTCTGCAGGGTTCCTGCACTAAACATCCATGGCAAAATGCATCCCAACATCTCACACCCATCAAATCAAATAAACTGAATTTCCTCAGCACCTCCCTCAATCCTCCACATCACAATGTCCACAACTTCTGCTCCTCCAGTTAGATCATTTGGAGTGCCTGAATTTGCTGATCGTAGGATCAGCTGATTTTTTTCCACCAGCAGCCAGAAAGGACTTATCTCATTAGTAAAGAGCTGTTGGAATAACAGGTTTCTAATAACTTTGTTTAACAGTGAAGCCAGGTTCTGACCTGGCCCAAGTTGTAAGCAGAGCAGTGCATACAAAAGAGTACAGAAGAGAACAGGTAAGTCTGATGGGTATGTTGATGTGGAGTCATCACTCATGTGCTCACAGAGAAGTGTCCTGGGAGACCACAGGCTCACACATCATTTGCCAGAGCTGATTGCAATCACCAGCACCTGACCACTCCAAGAGCATTCAGCAGCAGGATCATTTCAGTCTTCCTATTCACTCACCACATCTAAAGACAGAGAAAATTTCTAAATATATCACTGCTTTCAACATAATTACCATGAAAATGTTTTTTACTGTCAATCCAACACAAGGGGTTTCCTTGTGTCAAGCAAAAGCTGAAGCATTTTTTATGGGCTCCTCATCGCTGGATAATGAGGAGCCACTTTGCTACAGACGCTTGCAGTGGTCTGTAGATCAAAGAAAGGTCACCTGTGCCCAGTCACATCAAGAGACCTAAGAAGAGAGGCAACACCAGGAGCTGCTCCTGAAAACTGAGCATCCACCCAAATATGTGCTGACTGTAAGGTCTAAGGCCATAAAAAGCATCCTAAAATAAGGAAATTTATTTCCAACCATAACAATGGATTCATTTAGTAATGTGCTTCATCAAATGCCAGGCAGCAGGTGGAAATAGGTCAGGGCTCAGAGGAAAAGCTCTCAGAAAACAACCAAAGTATTTTTAAGTAAAGAAGTCCACAGAGGCTTGTTTTTTCTCTCTCCTCTCCCTCAGTCGTTTGTCATGGTTTGGGCTCACAGGCTCATCTCCAAGAAAAGACTTGAAAAAACCTTTCACCAAAACCTCTTTTCAAATCAAGAGAATTGTCTTAGCATAATGCCTGGGGTTTTTTCATTTCTGGCTAAATAAAAAGAATTTCAGAACTGGAGGGCAGTTTGCTTTATTTCTACATAGCTGAGAAGTTGAGATTTATTTGATCTGATCTCCAAGTGAAGTGTAGAGGGAAAACAGGATACTGTATCTGGCAGCAAATATGTGGCAATCACGCAAAGTAAACTCTTGATATCTGTAATCTCTTTGTTGGCTTATCCCTGATTCAATTTAAGGCTCTGGAAAAAGCTACCAAACCTCTTCATGTGAAGTGTGAGATGGAACTTATTAGTCATGGCAATTTGCTTCTTATGGGATGCTGACAGTCAGAGAGCACGGTGTACTGAAAGAAACAAACCTAGAATCCCGAATCTCTTAGTCGTCCTTAGAGTTAACAGTGAAAACAGAGTTCCAGGTTAGTTTAACACACAGAAATTAGACATATTAAGGAAAATATGAAGAGCAGTCAGAATTACAAAGCTTTCGTGTTTGGGTTTTGTTATCCTCAGCTCATAGTACACAAATACATTTTCCTTAAACTCATTAAATCTGAGGGATAAGAAAGCTGGTTCCAGATTGTTAAGGGGATAAAATTCTAAAAGGATACATATAGAAAACCAGGGGTACTTCCAATTGCTCCTCCAGGCATCATTTTTCTTGCACCTTTTTCTTATTATACTTTAGTTCTCATGTAACAAGACACTATTCACTGAGAAAAATGGACTCATCTATGCCTATTTATATTTTCAAAAATCAAACAGTGTCCACTCTGTTCCTCCTACCTCATCCTGGACAGATGAAAAAAATCCTTTTACTTCAGGCAGACAGAACATATACATAGGTGTCCTACATATACATTCCATTATTCTTTGGCAGAAGCAACAGATTTCAGAGTATTTGTCAGACACCTAAAAACACTACCAAGGTATATGGGGCTCAAAAGAAGCAGCAGGATGAACCAGGAGATCCCTCCTCAACCAGACAGCTGGACACTCACCTGAATCCCACAGAAGTGTCCACATGGTCTGGCTGCAGGGCAGCTTGGTCACCATGCATTAGTTTGGGCCTCGGTCCCTGCTTCAGGAGAGCTCAAGGGAGTCATTGCCACCAGCTCTTACCTCAGCAAGGGCTGCAGGGAGCCCAGTCCCCTTTGCTGCCCCTCAGGAACAGCCTGCCCGTGGGGTGCTCTCCTCTTCCCTCCCCTCACATCTGTGGGGCCAGAATATTTTCTGACCAGACACCACCATACAACCTGCACATCTGCATGGGCTGAAACCTCATGCAGAAGCAGTGTTGCCCTGGGGTAGGGCAGAATGGCCTTTTCTGCAGGGCAGGAGGGTCAGGGCAGGGTTAGTGCTATGTGAAGTGGTGGTTTGGCAACTCAAGAGTGCTTGAAAACAGCTCTGTTTCATTCCCTGCCCAGCTCAGTGCAGTCCATGCCAGCTTTGGTGTCTGGTGCACTGCTAGCAGCACCACCCTACCCAGGTTGACAAAAATAACCAGAGCTATGTTTTCCTTATTTTTCAATTGCTTTTTGTTTCAAATGTGGGGTGAAACACCTCATATTTCAGGATGTCCTTGGTAGGGCAAAGTAAGGTAAAATTGGCAGCCATGAGGGTGAGCTATGCTGGCTTATCAAAAAGCTGCTTCACGCCCACCAATGGGACCTTCACCATTTCTCACTGTAAGAGCCCATTTCTCACTGTAAGATTTCCTCCATCGGATTGCACATCCACACATTTTAGAGTGAAAAAAGGACCAAACCAAACTTCAGAGAGATTTGGTTTTTCTCGGTTTCAAGGCATTTAGTAAAAATGCAAAAACTTGCAAGTTTTCATTTGGCTTTGTTGACCACTTTTTTTTAGCTTCCTCCCTTTTTTCTCCTTTTTCCTTTAAAGAACAGGCAAATATTTTTTGAAACAGCTCACTTAGCTGGAAAGTAAAGGAAGAGACAGTGAGAAATTGTGAGTTAAATGGAAAAAAGATTTTTGGCAAACTTTAAGGGAAACACTTCTAAATGCTGATCACTCTTTAAAGTGAAGTCCTTTAGCTAATTACCTTAATTCTTTCCCTGAGTTACAAAACAAGCTGCAGAAACAGATGGACAGAGGATTGTACATAGCTGTATCTAGCATTTCTCTGTAAATTCTTAGCCCTCAGTTCCTGCTTCTCCTTCCTTTTCCTAAGTTAAAATGATGCTGGAGGGGATATCAGGCTAAATTCACAACTCTGCTGAGAAAGTGACCACAGCCTATGGAGAAATAAGTACAGTGCATAACCAGGTGCTCTTTTATGTAGTTCTTAGCTTAGGAAAGATGAAGCAGATTAGACATAGGAAAGAGACACGGTAGAGGTGTTAGTCCTCCCACACTTCAGAGCAGCCCATGAAAAGATGTGTAACCTTGCTCCAGCCTGGAGCAGCCCTTTGGGTATGCTTATATTGAGGGCCACATTTTTCAGTTTCCTAGGAAGAGAGCAGAAAGCCAGAATCAGCACCCCTATCTTCCAAAGTGACTGTAGAGACATTCCAGTACCTCAGGAACCTCTATCCTCCAAAGCATCCCAAGAAACAACAGATAAATGCTACCACGGTCTAGTGCAGGCTCACTTTAGGCATCTTTTTTCAAGGAAGAAATTTAAGAAGGCAGGATTCTCTTGTATGACTTTCCTCGTCTCCCAGTTGTCTCAACACATTTTTGTTCTTCCTGACAGAAAAAAAAATCACTGACCCGTCTGTCAATGCCATCTCTGCTTCAGTGAGCTGCTTCACGCATTTGTTCACAGAGGGCTGAATAATGGAGCAGTGCCAAAGTCCTAATCAAGAGAAAAGCTACTAGTAGTTACAGCTCCTCAGCATTATACATGTTTCTGAGTGTGACTGATTAAGACTGTTGTTTGGAACAGGGGAACTGTGTCAGAGGTGCCACATCCCATAAATTAGTTTAAGCTGAGGTAATGTATGCGCCAACATACAGCAATACGTCTGCTAGCTCAACAAGTTTGGCAAGCAAGTGTCTGGGAAAACAAGACCATTTTCAGGCATTTAATCCAACTAAGACAGAGTGGGACAACTGAGGAGACCCTTACAGGAAAAACTTTGCATTTTATTTATTTTTTAAGAGGAAAGAAAGAATCTGAGAAAAACTGTTGGTGTGCAGACTCAGTTAAGTTAGACAGGAAGAACGGTCTGGTTCTCAAAGCAAGGCATTTGCCACTAGGAACTCCTGAGTTTTAATCCATCCCCTCTGCAACCTCTGTAGAGCTCTACAGAAAAGTCATTTAATTCTAGTCCAGACAGTGAACTTTGTATGCTGCTGAGCAGATTAGTCATACAAGTGTGTTCCTTTCTGTGGGACTACTCATGTGAGGAAGTTATCAATGGGGAGAGGGAGAGCAAATCTGGCCCTCTATATGGAGTCACACAGAGGGAGAAAAAGCTACCACAATTTTTAATTGGTCTGGCCTCCTTGGGGGAAAAACTATCTAGAAGAAATTGTAAGAAAATTAAGAGACCTTCGTGATAGGAAGATCTGTTAATCGGAACAGTAGTCTTCTAAGTAGCAGAAGCTTTATTGACTGTTTCAAATACAATTAACTGGACTAAGGAATTGCAAATGCAAGGAATCAAATAAACCCATTTCACCAGGAACACTGAGTAAATGAGTCAGTAGGACTTTTGTCCTACTGTAGCAGCCATCACTTCTTACAGCAGGTGACCAGGACACCATGTTTGCTGGCAATGCAACCAGAAGAATGAACCCAACCAAAAGCCACCTAGAAATGTCATTTTTCTTTTGAACCAGAATTGGGGTGTAGTTTTGGAGCCTTGAGGATCTTCAACTAGAACTAGACCCTCTCAAAATTTACTTTAGTCAATTAGAAAGGGGAGGTAATATTTTCTGTGCTTGAAGCTCTGTTCCACTGAATCTTTTCCAGCAACTGATTGTTGTGAGTGAGGTCTAAGTGGTTAACAAATTATTAGTGGTCTGAACTGAAACTGAGCAGGAACAATTTCAGTTCCAGATTAAACTGAAGTGGAACGGAGGTAAAAAAGCAACTTGCTTGACCTCCTGATGTGACAACATCCTCGCTGATGCTACAATTTCCTAATCACATTGATTTACCTGAGGGGAAATCTGATGTGAAGCAATCATAGGAAACCATGTTTTATTCAGCATTTATAACCCTTCTATTATTGTTAGTAGATTAGCTGCATCTTCACTACTTGTCTTTCTTGCAGAGGATCTCAAAATTAAACTTTCTGAGACCAAGCAGATAGTGATTCATTCCTCTGTAAGAAAAGTAAGATGCCATAGAGAGAACTCAAATCACGTCAGGAAGCAGGATGTGGGAATCCTGGTGCCAAGCCACTTTTCTGCCCTGCCCTACCTGTACTGTTCAGTAAAGTGCTGGTGTTCTAGGCACTTGCAAAAGATCTGCTTTTCTCCATAAGGAGCACAAGAGGCAGGTCCTGAGTAATTCAGCACTCAAGAACACTGTCTTCAAGTGCACATCTTCCTCAGCCAGGCAATACTCAGCTGTATTTTGTTCCAATGACCATATCCAAGTAAGGTTCCATGCTTTCGTCTCCCCTGACCCCTCAGATTAGAAATATTACATAGATTTTCTGGACTGTGATTTTCTGTAGTCTAGACCTGAGCTGGGCTGCAAAAATGTGTTTTACCAGGACAGAAAAGTGTATGACTGAATCACTACGTGGCTCTGCATCCCAGTTATATCCTGCATAAGACTGATGTTAATGTGGTACTATCAGGCCTTGATTATGACAGCTGGATGATTCACAACAAGAATAGTCTCATAGAGAGGTTGAGGAGAAGAACATGTGAAGGTGAACCTCATAAATGAATACATTCCCTTGTTGTGCAGACAATAAAAACTCTCAGCTCACTTAGAATTTACTAAAGTTACAGCGTACTGGAGGACATGTATCATAGTTTATTCATTCTTTCCATTCCAGAGAGGCCTCTCTCTGAGCAGAGCTTAGTCCATTTTCCATTTGGAAATATTCCCCTTTTAGAAGCTCATGACCTGGGAGGGTGGTTGTTCTCATTTCGGGGCAAAGAAAAGAAAACCTCCATGAATTCCAAGGACCTAGTGTCACTGATTGTGTTGTATTATCCAGAATTAAAGAGCTTAATCACCATTTACACTAAAGCCTTTAGCACTGCTCGGGCAGAAAATTGTACTGTCTCCTGCTCTCATGTTCCTGCAGTCTTACATTGTCCAGAGCTTGAAAGTGCCTGGGAGAGGCACAAAGGCACAAAGATGAGGGTTGCAGTTTTTACAAGTGTGGGTACAAAGGACAGCAGAGAAATCCAAGCCCAGGTTCAGACCTTGCCTTTAGAGAGTTATGTTTGCACTGTCCAGATACCAAAACTACTACAGAAACAGTTTAACATGGAAATCTAGTTGGGCTAATTGACCTTGCTGAGATGAGGCTCCCTCATACACAGGACTGGCTCACATCTCTCTCCAAAATACTACTCTTAAGGCATGCTTGTGCTTATGTGGCAGAAATTATATTGAGCTATTCATTCCAAACTCAGATGGGGCATGAGGGACCTCATACTCTGTAAATATTAAGTCATAGAAAGGTCACACAGCCATCCAGCATATTCAGATATGCAGCATGTAAGTAACACGTTACAGGAGACTGAGAGCTGTAACTGGAAAGGCAATTGCTGGACAGCCTGAAGAACAGGTCTGTGCTTAGCAGTCAGAAGTGTTAGGCCTGCTTGGAATTTGTAGAGGAAAATGAGTTAAAGTAGAGGGCAACAACTGTGTGTTTTGTGCAGCACTTGGCTGCACTGCCAGTGAAACGAAAAACAGACTCAAGTTCATAAGCACTTCATGATCCTTCGCTTTGTTTTCCCTTCCCTCACCCTAACACCTTTCAAACTACCTTATTAACATAAACCACTCATTCATTACACAGAGGTTTAGTATTTGCAGGAGTTTTAGGGAGGAGTAATGGTTACACAATGGCATCTGCAGCTGATTTACATTTATTTATCCAACAGTGTTTTCAAGTCTCTTGCCCAAAATCCAAACAGACGCCCTCTCAGGGAATGCAGTGTCTAAAGAATGCACACATGCAAGGCTGTCTGAAATTTTAATTGCGGAAAGATCAGGAAGTTCAGACTGAAGGTTTGCAGAACAGCTCTAACCCCTTCTCCCCGGGTGTATCACGTTGTTACAATAGGGTCTTTCATTATATACTCATGCAGAATGGGCAACTCAGCTTGCTGTTTGACATGTAGAACCATCTCACACAGTGCAAAGGGTTTCAACTCCTTTTCTGTTACCTCAGAAGGCTTCTTTATTACCGTTACTATTTCTTTACTTCTTTACTACATTTTGGAATCGTTAGGAGTGCTAATCATGTTCTGAAAAACCCCACAGAACTAGTTACAAGGGAGTCTCTGCATGTCTAAAGTAAGGACATAAATTCAACAAGGTGCTAAGTATATTCATATCTTGAAGAACAGTGCTGGACTCACTGCTTAATGCACTCACAAGTTCAGGTACATCTTTTAACAGTGCCCAGGTGAGTAGCAAGACCCAACATACGAAGGAGGAGATTGATTCCAAGTTGTCCTAATTGCTGCAGTGCTGTACAGAAGTCAATGAAGTCGGTTGTCATTAATCACTTTTAGAGCTGACAAAATAATGTAAACAACTGTTTTAAGATGAGTTCATGAAGAGTGAAAAACTAGAGGATAACATAAAAACCCCTCCAGATTTAGAGAGTCTGCAAATCTTACCCATTGCTATGGTCCTCTATTCCTCTACACTCATTTGGTTTATGCATCAGTGACTCCGTTCTGTAACAGCAGTTCAGGTGTTACTGACACGTCCCAGCGATTCTGGATCAGTCACCAGGGCTGATCACTCTGCAAGAGATTTCAAAATATCTCAGAAAAAATGTGAATCATTTTATGTTGAACACCAAACAAAGCAAGCCTCTGCCTCTGCAGACAGCTTCAGTGGGCCTGACTTCTTCACCTGGCATGTATAGAATGCACAGAATGATTAAAGAAGGGCTTGGGCATGAAAAAGATGCCTTATTTTCCACATGGTTAATGTATGTGCTCATCTGAGAAAGCACTCTGTCTCAGCTTAAAATATTCTGAAGAGGCCAGAACATTAAAAACAAGAAAAACACAACAGAAAGGATATTCTCCATATCAGTATCAGTGGGTAAACCATCAGCTTTGAAAAAAGCAAATATCTGATGTTGATTGGAACTTAACAAAGTTTTGTTCCAGATTCAGATTTTGAACCTTCTCTTCTCCATGTGAATGTAATAGTGCCTTGATCAAGCATGAAGTGTAAAAGCAATACAATAGATGTAAAGCCAGATTGGATCTAATTGCAAGGTCCCCACTCTCTTTCCTAGCTGTGGAGTGTTCAGGTACCAGCTTTACCTCTCCTGTCCAATCTCTCAGTGTTAAAATGTCTTGTCCTCAAAGACATTCCTCCGCAAATGGAAATATTATAAACTGAATCAGAAGGAATGCTAGTCTCCTAGGGAATGATATACTAATTTTACAGTACACTACATCTCAAGCACTAAACCAGCATTAATTTTTAATAGCTGCTGATTTAAAAAGGGAAAAGGATCAGGCCTTATTTTGCACAAAACAAATGAGCAAATGACTGATGCTAGCCAGATGCTGGAGCAAGTGTCTACCTCTCTCATTAACATATGCTGCCTCAGACTTTCCAGGAAGCCTTCCCTAATGGCACTGCTATGGCAAAACAAATGTTTTTATTCAGTCTCTGACACCATATTCCCAGGATCAGTGGGGCACATTCCTTACCTTCAGGATTCCTTGCAATATTTTCAGCAGTTAAGCACTGCATCATGAGAAATTTGTTGGCAGAGCTGAGGAAGACTCCAGATTTATAGCTTGCATGTAATGATGTGCTTCTGCCCAAAGCAATATGTGCTTAATCCTAGCCCAGCTGCTTCATGACATCTCACTACCAGAAATCAGTTTTGAGGCAAATTTAGTTTAAACATAATATACAACAAATATATGTTGCATATTCTTTCCTGGAGAAGAAGGAGAAAAAGAGAAATTCAGTGAGTGTTGGTAGAAGTGCCTCTTGGTTGAATTACTAACATATGATGTAATGCACCTTGGCTCTCCCTTCCAGCTTGGGAGCAGTTCAGGCTGCTGTTCCTGCCTGCAAATATTCAGAGCAGGCACCATAAAGGCATAGGTGAGCTTATAGCCAGGGAGAGGTTGTGGCTGAGGTCAGGGCAGTGATACAGATTGCACTGCAGTGTTTCCTTGAAAATCAGGGTAAATCAATCGTAGTGACTGGAGTTGTGGAACAGCAGTCAGGTCCAGATTATAACTCAGATGAAGTGAAAGCCTGTCTACTTCTTCCTTACTTTCCCTTCCCAAGCAATTTTAAATATAAATTAAAATAAACACCAAAAGTCAACACTTTGTCTGAAAAGCTTGTCTCAGTCACTTTGTAAGGCAGAGGCTCCTATCACTTTGGCCAGAAGCCTTCTTTAATAGATACCATTCTAATTCACATGAATATTGGAGGGGCCTGTGCCTAAATCCAGAATAATTCAGGGGGAGTTCTTCCAGTGTTTACATTAGGACAAGAATTCGCCCTGATCAGTAGGTGCATTCCTTTAAAGTTTTGTTTAGCACTAGTTTAACAGCTTTCCATATGTTTCTTCCCCACTATGAAAGCTGCACAGGGGCAGTGTAAATCCACCTCAATACTACTTTAAGACTAGCTTTAGGGTTCAGTTATCCATAGATGGCACAGTGTGCCTTGCTGCAGAATGTGCTGCAGTTGCAGCTGTTACAGATGTTCACCACAACGAGAGTGAGCACAAAAAAACCAAAGAGATTCAGGACTAACCAAGTTTTGTTTATCACAGATTAGAACTACTGACTACCAGGTGAAAGGCTCCATATTTTAGTAGTAATTCCCTCATCCTCCTTCCTTTTGACAAAATGCTCCTGTAATCTATTTTTTCATGGTGCTTCTGCAATCAGCTGGATGTTCCCAATGTTTCCATGTTTCCAATGCAGCATGGTTAAGGGATTTTGCTGCAGAAAATGTTCATAATCTTAGCCTTTGGCTAAATGAACAGTCCTGAGAAGCTGACTCTGCCATTAGCTTCCTGAGGCAATAAAGATAATATGCTGTCACAAACTAGAAGCTCTGAAGGAGCAAATAAAAGAGAAACAAGCCACCAAGGCTGGATAACAAACACACCAAAAGTCATGATGAGACCAAAGGACAGAATGGATGAACTGCAAATGGAACAATGGGCTTCTTTTATGCATGATAATTTCCGTGATGGATGACTAGAAGACATAAATATTGCATTGCCTGCTCATTTCCTAAGACTTAAAAAAGTGTTTATTATGTCAGAATGAGAAATAATGCATTGAACTTTATGGAAGAGTTATTTGAATCAATGGCACACACTTGCCTGTAATACTGTATTTACCTCCAAAAGAGCCATAGAGGACTTACCAGAGTTAAGTAACAAATGTGACTAGGAGCAGAAAGTTTCTGTACAGGGGACACTGAGGCTATTGAGGTCAGAATGGAGATGCTTAAGAAAAATCAGGAAATGATCCAAAACCATTACACTACTACTGAATATTGGATGACTGTCACAGAGGCTGTGTAAATCTGTAGCATCAGTTTTGAGTACCATGGACTTAATACTTTTGCTGTCACCTATGTGCAATGATTTTGAGGAATGTTAAAGTGGGGGGAAATTTGGCCCAGATTACCATCAAACTGAAAAGCTGAAAGGGTAAAGTCCAGTTCACATCTCAGAGAGAAGAAAAGAAGAACCCAGGCAGCCACTGAGGCAGTCCTGTATGACATCAGGGATTTGGTGTCATACAGGAAGGAACTGAAAATTTTACAGTGGAGAAAAACCCACATAGAGGCAGAGGGGGTGACTGAGAGAATATACTATGAGGTATATTGTGCTAGACACAACTAATTCCTCAACAATGGAAGGGAAAAAGGTGGAAGAACATAATTTCAACTGACAGCCAGTATTTAGTCTTGCCTACTGATACTGCAGCAGCTTTGCTGAAGCAATTAATAGGGGTAATATATGGATACAAAGTATCAGAATAGGTTTAACTAATTTTATGTGTCATTTCTTAAGGTTTTGGAAATAAAAAATTGCTTACAGAAGACAAAACGAAGTAGAACAAATGACGGGAGAAATGCACTTCTCAAGTGGACTGCCTATGATTTCACAGGTTATTTTGAAAGAATTAAAATAAGCTAAAATTAAAGACAGTGTGATAATTGTTGAAATCAGCTATATCCAATTCTGTGTTCAGTTACATCAGTAGATATTTTACTGTTCTCTTCTTGTTGCTTTCTCCTGTGGTACAGGTATGACTGAATGGAAAATAAATGCGTCCAGCAAATCTTGTTTCTTGTCACGCTTCTCAGTATATGTTTTACAAACTTTACCAGCAAAAGGAAGAGTCACTGCAGGACACATAAGGGAAAAGAAAGCCTCTTTTGGAACAGCTCACTGACAGCAGTGGAACCAGTTCAGCTGTAAATCAAATGGGAATCCTTACTATAAAATAAAACAGTGTTCTACCATCCAAATACAGCTGAAAGGAACTGTTATATAGTACATTGCATCATAACCAGAGAGCTTCTGTCACCCTATCTATAGCGACAGTCTTGAATATTGTGGTCCAAGTTATCTCATTTGTTACATGTGCACAATGATTTTTAATTTGGGGAGATTTGGCCCAAAACAAGATAAAATGGATAACTTGATAATTTTGCCTCCTTCTGCACAAAATAGCTTTGCTCACTCCAAAGTAGCTGCCTTTCAAATGCCTACACAGTTTAGGAGACCATACAGTAGTCTAATTCCTCCCCAGTGAAGTCAGGCTGTAACCATGGCAGCTGGGAGTGTAAACCTCTGATGTATGAAAATGTCCAGGCTGATAAAGCAGATTGTTGTACAAGTCCCAGTGTGGTGTGCCTGTGTATACATTAAGCATGAAAGCGTGTGGCTTTAGGGTGGGAGCGAGGCAGAGGAGAACAGACCACCAAAACCTTCACCAGAGCAAGTCTGGGTAAGCTGCCAGCTGGATCCCAGCACTGCAGGTGCCCTGAGGACACTGCTGGGAATAGGCTGAGGGTCACAGGGCAAGGAGGCAGACAGGGTGGGAAGGGATAATCCAGCAAAGGAACTTCACCCAGTGCACACTGGCTCTGGCATAATACAGAAATGATGTCCCTCAGGGGGAAAAGCACTAATTCCAGTCTGACCTTGGCCTAAACACTGCATTTGTTGCACAGAGAATAGCACAGAAAATAGCTCTTTTGCTCCAGTGAATACAGGGTCTGGGGCCCAGGAACTGGCAGCACACCTATCTGTAGAGAAGGGGAAAGTGAACAGTCTTTCTTCAATAATTTTTAGTCTGGCGTTAGGTCAAGCTTTTCTTCACCCTTTTCCAGGGAAACTGGAGCCTTCGTTCCTTCCTTTCATTAAAATAAATGAATGTATGATTGATGATCCTGGAGCCTGATATCTTCCACGTGGTTAAAAGATTAGCTATAGCAGTGGCTCCTGCCAACAGCACATGCTGATGTGTTGCAACCCTAATCTCCAGGGTCCTTTTTAAGGGCAAGAAGCCCATTTCCATGGCCTAGTCAGCCACTGACCTCTTTACTTTTGTGAAGGCACAAGGAGCAGTGATTTTGTAAAGATGGGTCTTTACCTACCAGGAATCCAGTTGTGACCCATCTGCTCATCCCAGTGAAGCTGTTGAGCGAGTAGGGAGCAGTGATGTAGTGATTTCCACAATGGTAGGTGCAATAAAGCACAGGCAAAATTGAGGTCAAAATCCACAGAGCAATTAAAACCTTTCATCTTACCATCCAGGCACCCTGGTATGCTCTGAGAATGAGTGGTTCCTCCAGAGTGCCTTTTGGAGAGGGTACTGAACTGAATCTGAACAGAAAACCATTTTGAGCTGCTATTTTTTCATCTCAGACCACACAGGAAACTATTATGATGATTTTGCTGAAGCTGAGCCAGGATGAGCAAACATTGACTTTTCTGGTTCAGAATAACAGAACAGGACTTGACAGCTTCACCGGGATTTTTCTGCATGGGAACAGCTTGTTTCTAGCAGGCTCTGAACCTCACAGCTTTAAGCATTCATCAGCTCTCTCATCTGTTTTGCCCAAATGTGCACTGTGATGCTGCTTTGCTCTGCAGACCTTTGCAGCAGGCTGTTCACCACAGCAACTTTTTCACCTGTCTAAATTGATGCTCCTGACTGGAGAAAATTGCCAACTTTTTTATTCCTCTGTCTGAAATGTCCTGTAAGACTGCTGAGATCCTTCTGGGTCTGCTCCTTCCAGTTCAAGCACCTGGATATACCCTTGAGGGCAGCTTAGATCCCAGATGTAGATATGAATGTTCCTGCACTGTACAGGCATAGGTTAATCAGGGAAGGCAGAGAAGCCTCTAATCCTCTGACACTGGTGAGCCAGATTTTCCTCGCCCTGCCAAAATACTGTAACTACCCACTGTTGTGCTACAGCTTAGCTCCAATTTTTTCTGCTCAACAAGGCAAATTTAGAAAGGTACAGAGAAATAGTCATGCAGTAGTGCCAGAAACATAAGAAGTACTGCAGCTGTAGCAGAGGAGCAGATGGACAAATTCTTCCCAACCTTGAGGCTCAGCATATAAAGCCATCCTCGTGGCAATGATGGCCCCTGGCCTTTGTTGATACACTGATCACAGCAGGGCCAGACAACATCTCTGTGAACATCACATAATGCCATACACATAATGTGTCATCCTTACCCTGAGGTCCAGAGCAGCCCCAGTTGGCCACAAGTCCTCCTGGGCTTGCCTTCATCCACCCAGACAGGCTTAACTTCTGACAATGAAGAGGGTTAGAGTGCCATAGTAAACCACAGGATGGAATCCATCCAGCTGTCCCAAACAGAATTATCCTTATATTCCCTATTTGTTTAGACCTGTGCCTTCTGTATGGCAGGAGATACTGCAGTAACCAGTGAGCCATCAATGGGAAGTTACCATAAACCCTAGAGTTTTACATTGGGATGAGTAATAGCTCATAGGAGTTGTAAGAGTTGAAAGTTCTGGAAATGAAGCAACTTACAAATCTGAATGGCTTAGACTCAGATGCATATCCCAATTAACTACATCTAGGGTATTTCCTTCCCATTCTCCTGCACACACAGGTTTTCTTTTAAGAAATCCCCATCTTTTCAAGTCAACTTTATTTTATAATGAGAATAAAATAGGAGGACAAAGCTGAAGAGACTGCGTGCAACTGAAATTATCAAAAAGTATAACATTTGTTTTCAGAATTATTTGATATATAATGAATTGCAAGTTCGGTAGAGTACCAGCTTGCAACAACTATGCTCTTTACCAGCAAGAGACGGGAAAAAACAATGACAAAATGAGTCAAAAATGCAGATCTCCTGGAGAGAAGGCTTCTGGCACAGTAGGGCAACATAAACAAGTGTGCTATATATAGGACTGGTCCTTGGGTGAATACACAGACCTTAAAGATGACCTCAAACAGAACCCCTGCTCAGATACACAAAAAAATACATAGGATAGCTGTGTGGTTTGAAGCCTGGGCTGGATGCCAGCAGTTTCCAGTTTCCCTTTTTCCCAGTTCAGTTGATACCAACAGCCCCCAGCCTTTGTTGACACACAGGCAGCGATAGTGAGGAAGTTATGATCTGCTGGGAAATCACGCACAGCTCTTTTTGTCAGCCAGTCATGCCAGAGGCCCTGGGGACAGGCCCTTGTCTCAGGCTGTGTGCTCCTCACAGCAGAGGCTGGGCCTTGCTTTGGGCACTTGCCCCCCTTCAGTGCAATTTGCCTCCCAAAGTGGGCGGCCATAAAACATTTCCACACTCCCCCACAGTGTGTTCTCCTGTCCCACACTAAATATCAATGTACTCCCCAAATTTAAAGTATCAACCTTTGAAACTGAAAAGGAGAGGCTTTTTAATACTTTAGCAATGGATCCATTCTATGTTTATGGCCCAACATCTCCCATATTCTGATGCATTGTTTTACTGTAAAAGTATTAGATGCTTATATCTACATTAGATCAGGGAGGACTGGGAGAGATTTATGCAATGTGTATTCTAACACTGACACAAAATGTTTGTTTACTGGGGGAAGCAGGGGGAAAAAAGCATGGATTCTGTGTTTTAGAACCAATGAAGTTGTTAATGGGGAGGAATTTAAAATATGCCCCTTGGCAACATGGTGGTTCCACAGAATCAAAATGCTTTTGGATTCTGTTCTGCACTTCATAAATTAATGGTTTATTCTGGACAACAATCATTAAATAATATGATATGGTGATAAATTATGAATATTGGGTAGTCCCCTCCCTCCCCCCCTCGAGATTAGCTGGTTAGAGCATGGTGCTAATAATGCCAAAGTTGGAGTTCAATCTTTGTGTGAACATTTCATTTAAGAGATGAACTTGATGATCATGGTGGGTCCCTTCCAACTCAGAATATTCTGTGATCCTAATGGAAATACTTATCTTTTAAAGAAATTTTTCCCACAGTCTTCCTCTAGGCTTCATCAAGGAAAAGTTAAGATGGCTCTCAGAATCTTATTTCTTAATAAAAATTATCCTGGAGTAGCAGACTTCAAAAAGACAAATTTGCTATCACACAACATACTTCAGCTTCAGGAATAATTGAATTTGAGAGAAGACATGCTTACACTGGTTTGCACATTTTTGCTCTCTGGATCCTGGATGTCAAATCATTTGCTGTGTTTCTTTGAGAGCTGATAGAAATTAGGTCAAATTTACATCTTTACAGATCCCTTCCAATATTTTCCTGATGAATTGAATTATCTGGTGTATTCATTCTTCTTTCTGCAAATCTAGAAAGCAGCTGAACTTGAAAAAAATTTATTCTGTCAGTTCTGAGACAGAAGCACACAGCTCTCAAGACAAGGACTAGGTAAAGGCTATATTCTACCTTTTCTTGGGGCAGGAGAAAGTGTTAGCATTTTTCTAAAATGGTTTCATTCACTTTGCCCAAAAAATTGTAAGAAAAATAGTTACTTGGTGTAATGACTTTGCAAGACTCTTCCCCCTGCATTCTCCCACTTTGGTAAAGATAATTTCCATTCTGTGAAAGGTCTCCTTTCCCTGCATAAGAGATAGCATGGCTGGTAAAATAAATAAAGCCTGATTGCCTTCTGTCTCTCCTTCACAAAGGCGTTATTTTGAACCTTTCTTCTCTTCTTAGTTGCACAAAACATGGAAGAAAATAATTATCTTTTGAGATTTCCATCAGGTTCAGAAGTTTACTCACTGAAGATGGAAGCCAGGGTTAGGATAGATAGACTACTAACTCAGCTAAGAAAAAAACCTCATTTTTTTCATATTAAGAAAACATACCCGAGAATTTTTGCCAGAAAAAAATTAGAGTGAGTGAGAGTAGGTTAGAAGCAACTTAACCATTGTTTAAGCAGTGGGAACAAGATGGTGAGAGCCTCCACATTCATCCTGGTTTATTTTTATAATTTCCAACATGGACACATACTGCTGATATGAAACCCAAAATCAGCATTCTTCTACACAGGCGTGTCTCATTCAGCTGAATACTTTTTAAAGAGATAAGCAATTTAGCTCTAAATATTTTACCTAAAGTAGAAATTCACTGTGAAGATGCCAGTCTTGGTTCTGTAATTTCTTCATGATTTCAAAACAAATTATTTCTATTTATTGCAGTGCAAGTAAAGTCAATAAAACCTAAGGATGTGGCGATGTCTTCTTGTATGACTCAAAACTAACTACACTTCCTTATTCCAATCAAAATATTTCAAGCCACTGGAATGTATTGTAATCTGGTTCCTTTGTGCATTTGGGATCAAAAATAGCCAAGATACTTCATTTTTAAAATAGTCTTCTATATTGCAGAGCTGGTTTTTTTCCTCCTAATAAAAAGTTAATTAAAGTCTTCTGTATACAGTTGGATTCATTTCATAACACAGCACGTGATGCACAGCTCTACCACAAAAAAACCCTCAGTTCTTTCTGTTCCCTTTTTTTTTTTTTTTTTTTTGCTTGGTTTGCTTTAGCAAGGAAAATTGCATCATGTGAAATATGCACTAGCATAAAGTCTGCACTCAGTCCTTCCCACTGTTCCACATCCAACCACATTCATTTAAAAGATGCATCCCCATTCCACAAGGATATTCCTTTCCAGCAAGCCAAACCTCCTGCTTTGGCACGAGCACTCTAGAAAACTGGGTGATGAAGCCTAGAGCTGTGCTCTGATCTCATACCATTTGTTGCTTTGGGATATGCTCCCAAGAAACTCATTTGGCAAAGAAGAAGGAGACATTTCATACCTCTGCCACATCCCAGGCTGTTTCCCTCCCTCTGACCTGACTCAAAGAAGGACTCCACATCATAGGGAGATTCAGCCCAAAGTCCATTCCACTCATGACTGTTCTCAAAAGATGTCACAAAACATGGTTGACACCACTTCCAACCTGCATGCTGTCCCTAAGAGTAGAAAGGAGCAGAGCAACAAGTTTCACTGAGTGCACCACCCCAATTCTCTACCAATATGCGCAAAAGACCTTTTTTCAGTGGAAGATTCATCACTCAACAGAGCAAAAATTTAGGGTCCTCAGGGTATAGCACAGAGAAATATGTATGCAAAAGAAATAAAATATCTGTCTTACTGACAACTGTCAACATTAGTGTCATAACTGAAGCCCCATGATCAGTTTGCTGAGTGGGTACAGTGTGACCATCTTTTTGAACCTCAGATCTCTAACTTTTCAAGTTGTAAACTTAAGAGAAGGAGAATTCCTTTTAAGAGATCAAGATATTTTACAGAGGAAGAAACAAATGCATGCTGAGATTATGCAAATGTGGTGATCAATTTAGGCAGCAATGGAGTGGGACAGTTCTGAGAAAAAAAATCTGGTGGATTTCTGGAAGAGCAGTGTAATGTTCTCATTGTTTGGAAACTAGAAGGAAGAAAATAGAAGAAAGTTCTTTTTTTTTGCTCAGTACACCGATCATAGGTCAATCAGTGCTTTCAGTAAAAAAGAGGAAGATCATCTGGTTCCTCATCAGCTGTGCAGTACATACTCTTCCAGTTACTGTCATTTCCTAGCTCTTCAAAGGATTTAGTACTTTCTTTTTCACCCCTTCCAAAACAGAACAATAAGGTCTGTAGAGACCAAAATTATTCAACTACATAGGACGGTTTCCTCAATAAAAACCAGCTGGTACTTCACAAAACAACAGAACAGCCATGGACTAGCTTGCTGTTTGCAGTCCTGTGTTCTCAATAGTAAGAACCATATTGCTTTGTTTAAGCAGAATGCAACTCAGCATGAGCCACGAGATGAGAAAAATAGATAATGAAGACACAGCACCCTGCAACCTTTTGCTGAGTTTTAATTCCAATGTGAACAGTTGCACAGACTTAATTAGAAAATGACAGAGCACTGCTGCTAGAGAAAGACAGCTGACACAAAGCATTCCAAGGTGCCTTGGACAAAGGTCAGTCAAAAACTCTATCTTGCATAAACACCATGAATGCAAATTTCATCATTTTTATGGAGTCAGATTTTCTGCAAGAACACATGTGCTTCTAGTCATCTATTTGTTCACATCCTCAAGTGTGGTAGATAAATCATTTGGCTAGGAGACCCTAAACTAAACAACATCTTTGGGGACTGAATCAGCCTTGTTTCCTTGTTCTTCTTATATTTACCCTTTACACAGAGATATTTTCATATTTCATCTTTAGGATAACAGCTTATTTACTAGAGAAAAAAAATGTTCCAGACAGCTGAAAGATTAGCAGAGAGAGATGAAGCTTGGTGGGCTGGGAAAGGTTATCTAAATCCCGAATAAAACATCATTTTTATGGAGGCTAAGCAAACTTATCTGGAATATGGAGATGCAAAATACAGAACCACTTGTGTAAACAGTGATGTCATCAAATGGCCACACGATATGTGCCAAGTGTCATTCTGAGGCCACAGTTGGTCGTGAGATCAATAAATCCAAATGAAATCTGAAGGTCACTTATCCTTGTTTCTGCAGCAAGAGAACTAATGCAAGGAGGAATCTCACAAGAGCATTTTACATGTGTAGCCATTCAGTCACTAATTATGGATGAGGCTATTGCTTCCACAAACAGCTAGCTACAGTGCCCTGCTGTGACTGGCAAAGGAGAGAGCTTGCTCTGCAGAATGGCTGCAGCTTGGCATCACAATGTCAACACTTGGGGTTTCTTGGAGTAGAAAGACAGCCTTCTGATCATGAGAGATATCCCAGTTCTCTTAGAAACTACAAGAAATCACCTCTGCTGCTGGGACCAGACTCTGACCCGAGTGGCTGCACTCCACCTTCTGTGGGTACCCTGGCCTCAGGTTCCCTACTCACACAAACCATCACAGTTTGGGATCCAGATAAAAGGATTCATTTTATTCTTATCTCTGTTATGAGAGGTAGGCTTAGTTTGATGTCAGAAAACCTCACCAATTTTGGTTTTGTGCTGCTAATCCAGGCATGGGATGGCTCACACCAGTGCTCCTTTATGACTAAACCTCAGTGGTTAGATGGGTAAGATGGTAACATTCCACTTTTAGATAATTTTTGTTTAGAAAACACAGATGAAACTGGCAGTGGCCTTTTATCTTAAATGATGCTAATTTTTGCAACCAAAGTGGTCGAGCTTGTCAAAAAGTACTAAAGGATCTGGCACTTCTGATGTTCTGAAATAGAAGCTATATAGTCTCTGTTTTTTACATTAAACTTACCAAGGATTTCAAGCAGCACAGAGTATGATTGGTTTCTTTTCCTCACTTTTATGAAAAATACTCCAGTGATTTATTCTTTGCAATTTGCTGCAATGTACAAAATCCTGCTGCAGTTTTACCTCTGTGCAAACTTACTCAGAAGAAACACATCAAGATTCAGTTATCCATTAAAAGCAGAAGAGTTTATAGCAGCAAAGTTTATAATAGCAAAAGTTATATACTTTTAAATAGCAAAGGCAAGAGGTGAGGGGCAAAATCCTTCTGAGGAAGAAGTTTAGTGTAGTCAGCAGAATCAGGCCACAAAACTGTATCGTCTTTAGAAAAGTTGTTTTATTCAGTGAGATGCTTCCCAGCATATCCAGTGGAAAAGTTGTTTTTGATGGATTTTAACCAGTGGAGAAGTCATCTTTTGTGTGGCAGGCCCTCAGGACTTTGGTCAGCCACAGTCTTGAAACCCACACCATCCTATGGTTAGATGATATAAATACCAAGCTTTAAAAAAGAGGAAAGCAGAGACAAGCTCCAGGAGCAGGTCTTAACTTTTCTAAAAATATTCGCCTAAATACAGTGCAGCTATTTCTAAAACACAGAACACAGATTTCAACAAATAGACCTAACAACTAGAAAATCATTGGACCAAATGTTGTAAAAAATTGTGCCCTGGCAAAATTTTGGTTTTGTAAATTCCTCCAGCTCTTAAAAAAGTATTTCCATCTTCTCAAAAATAATTCCTCTACCTCCTGACAGGTTCTTTCACAAGAGTGTTGACTCAGACCACCACAGAAATGCCTATAAATACTCAAATGTTTAGCATGTATGGACAGGTTTACATCTGTAGAGCTCAACATGCTCAGCAAAAGGAAGGAAGGAACAGATTTTCATCATCCAGATGGGGAAGATTCTTATCACACAGCAGGCTTTTATATCAATACAATAGATCTTACTGCAGCTAGCTCAAACCTCCTGGGCTGAGCACTATCCCTTATGAGAGCAGGCCTGTTTGTGTAGCAAAGCTCTCTTTATCACAGGCAAGGGCACTGTAGTCTGGCCAAGTGCAACTAGTCTAAACTGACAAAAGTCTGTAGCAAAGACAGGTAGATGGATTCTTGAGATTGGCAGCAAAAATTCCCTAAGCCTACAAAAGATTTTAAACTGAGAATTTGATGAACATACAATCAGCTGTTGAATGAAAAGAGCAGTTAAATAAAAAGAGCAGATTACACTGTGATGTCCAGGGTGGGGCAATTACATCTCTCTTTTCCCCTGTAACAGAGAAATTGAGTAGACTACAGTGAATATGAAAGGCATCAGCTTAAAAACTACTGAAATTGGGGGTTTTTTTCCTCACATCTTTACTGCTTTTGTCTCTCTGCAGAATCAGGTTTGGTGAATCTTTGGACCTGATTTAGATTCCTGTTGAAGGAATTAGGAACACAGATAAAAGTACGTTTCTTCCAACAGAAATATCTTCCTAATGCCTCACATATTCACCATGAGTACATAACTCTCCTTTAGTTTCCATCCCTGCTTAATGTACCTGTTTATCATACCCTTTCCTCAGCTGTGGCAGCACCAGGAAACTGAACTTTCTCCTTGCACTTGGAAACTGAATAGAATAAATTCCTGAAGTCCACCTTTCTTCAGTGGTTGAGCTGGCTGAATTACAGCTAAGCTGGTACCAGGCATAACCTTGGGTCATAACACATACTGTGACAAGAAGCATTAAATCCCTGTATTGGTTCTAGTCCACAGGCTTTTTCAACTTTCTTCTCATGTAAGTGACAGCAAGGATTACCACTTTAGCCTCACAGACTTCATATCCTTATCCACCCTCCAGAAAAAGTGTCATCCAAAGCCATCCAAAGTGTAAAAAGAGAACTGCAAAAAAAATTTATTAACTTCTACAGAATGCAAAGCATTAGACAGCCTAACTTAGATTAAACTTACTTATGTTATTTATCACTAGCTGGGGCAAATATTTTTTCATGGAGCATTTGGGAAGGAATTGTCATTCTTAAGATCTGTCACTGAGATCCAGAAGGACTTCAGATTGTGGTAATGGAATGATACTGGTCTATCCTGTTTTATCCCAATAGGGGATAGTCTAGTTCTCAGATGGTCTGGTTCTTGCTCCCCAGTCAGCATTCTTCATTTCCAGATTTACACAGGAGGAGCCTTCTTTGGGTGAAGTGCAGTGTCCCCAGCATTTGATAGCCTACAGCTCACTCTGGTTAGAAGCTAGAATAGAGGGTGACCACAGTGACCACACTGTGAAACAAGGCATGAACTGCACAGGGCAGGGCTGTAGCAACACGGAGTGGAGGAGTCAGATCAGCTCGGGCTCTAAAGCAGGCATGTGGCAAGTGAGCCTGCTAGAATTGAAATATGTCAGTCTGCTCAGACATGGGTACGAGTCAAGGCAGACCAAATTAATGCTGAAGTGAAAGTGCCACCCTTTTCTTCATCAGTGAAATGTATAGATTAACACATTGGTACTTTGCAGTGAGGTTACCAGAATCAATACATTAGTGCTCAGCTGCTGCAGAAATGATGTCTTTCCTGTAGCTAAAGAACAGCAGCCAGTGAGGTGCCCTGTAGACTGACTATCTAGCTAGTGCCAGATGCTGGAAGGGACAAGATTGGGGATAGAGAAATGGGGTTTTTCTTGCATAGTAATTCCTTTAGATCAATCATTTCCTTAGTCATGTCAGGCAAGTTTGGCCAGTGATATATTTGGAGTTGAAAGGCTGTGAGTTTTTTCTCCATTGTCTCTGTTTTGGCATACAGGGATAATGAGTTTCACTAACCAACAGTACATGTATTCATTAGCATTGGCTGCTGTTGACCATGGGAGTCAACCTGATTTCTCCATGCTCTTTTTTTGGAAACACTCAAACAAGGATGAGGAAAATTAGCTGACTCTCAGGAAGCATTTTAAAAATTGTTCCCTCCCTGTTCACTGCCCCAAATAAACAACAGAAAATTTTATTCTAAGTGCTCAAACAGCTTTGATTTTGCTCAGATGTTATGAAGAAACTTCATCACAACAGAAGTAGAATTAGTTTACAGTCTTTCCTTTTTAGTAAAGCATTGAAAATGTTAATGCTGGCTCTGCCTGAGTAGCCTTTAATGTCACTATCTCATCATTTGAGCCAAGTGCAATGCTGACTTTAAAAGCAAGCTACAGTCTAAAAAGTGGCTCCATGAAAATGCTAGTGGTTACTTTATGTTCAATCTTGTTTATCTGCAACAGAAAAAAATAAAGGTCGAGGCAGTTTATTCTTAATCTTTTAGCTTCCAGCATTATAGAACTAAAAATATTGGAAATTCAGTAGCTCAATTTTTTCCTCATCATATCAAAATCTGCAAAACCACAAAAACCTCATTTCTGTCAGTGCCACCTGTCACAGTCAAGTGGTGTTTAAAAGAATACATTTTTAAGTAGTTTTAGAAGTACTGCCTTTCAGGTTTACTCATCACGTTTTTTGTTTACTTGTTTCTTTGTTTCTTTGGTATTGTTTTGGGTTTTTTTGAACAGGAAGTCAGGACAAGCAGTCTTTTTTCTGTGTATTGTTTGTCACTGTATTTAACGTACCTTCATGCCCAGCTTGGGGTTATAATTGACTCCACCCTTTCAGGCAGAAAAAGAGAATACAAAAGTTTTCAGATGAAAGGATTTCCCACTCATCACTAAACAAAGAAGTAATGAAAAGATACAAAGTCTTTTTTCTTTTTACCACCACCACTCCCCTCCCTCCCCAGCAGAAAGCACATCAGGCACAAACAGCCTAGTATAAGAGGGTTCAGGGAGAGGCTTTCATTTCATTAGTTGAGAAGATGAGGGCTATTTGCACGTATTTTGAAGATGGACTGATCACTGTCAGAGATCACAAATTTTTCTTCCTTTTGATGCGTAAAATAGCAAAGGAAAAGGAATGAAAATATTTTGTGGGGATGCTTCCTGAAGTAACAGAGTTACCTGAGAACGGGCTGTTAAATATTTTTAAGCTAGGACCAGCTAATTAAACAATTAAAGGTTGCAGATCTTGCCCTGGATATAGGGTCAGGTGCTGAAAGACTCTTTTGTACTGCTGTGGCTAGACAGAAAGCAAATTACATGCGTGATCACAAGCCTTCAAAAAAATAGCCCCATGTAAAGGACTTTTAGAAAGAAAAAACCAAACAGGGAGCCATTCAGTTTTCAAATCGGACGGGAACAAATTCTCTTACTTTCGAACACTTTTTTCCCTGCCAAAAGAAACAAGATGAAAATTAAAAGGGTCTAAACCAGCTATTTCAGATGTGCATAGTACAGACCCAGCATCCTAGGTGAGATCAAAAGCATGACTCCACAGGATACTTCCTTTGCAAGGTGACTGGAAAACAGAATGAGAAAACCCAAGACCACATTACACAACTTGACAAAAACAACTGTGATCTTTTAAACTGACAGTTTGCAGGAGAGAAGAGAAAGAGAAGGCAACCACAACCCAAGCTCTCAAATGAGTGAGTTCAATTATCCATGCCTTAGTGTTCTGCTTAAACAGAGGACCTTGGAAGTAGATGATAGGAAATGTTCAACATATACAAGTGTTGGTCTACAATAACTCAGCACTCTGATGGAAAGAATGGAAAAGCAAAATAAACAGCTGTATTGAAAGGACTCACCTATATATGTGGGTGATGACTCCAGATGCCTTCACACCCCATGGCAGCAGATATTAAGACTGTATAGAAAGTGATTTTCTTGGCTCATTTATCAATGACTTAGGTGAAGGGGCAGATGCCTTCACTGATGACACAAAGCTGGGAGAAGTGGCACAGTGTGCCCAGAAGGCTGTGCAGCCCTTCAGAAGGGCCTGGAAGGCAGAGTGGGGCCTCCTGAAATTCAACAAAGGCAAATGCAGGGACCTGCACATGAAGGGAAGGTGTCACGAGGATAGACCCAGGTTCTGCTTGGTGTTGCCAAGCAAAAGGAAGAGACAATGGAATGAAACTGATGCACAGAAAATTCCTCCTGAACATGAGGAAGAACAGCTCTACTGTGCAGTGACCGTGCACTGGGACAGGTTGCCCAGAGAGGCTGTGGTGTCTCCTCCACTGGCGGTATTCCAGACCTGTCTGGACACAATTCTGTGCCATGGGCTCTGGGATGACCTTGCTTGAGCAGGGAGGTTGGACCAGATGACCCATTGTGGGCCCTTCCAAGCTACCCAGTCTGTGATTCTGTGATTCTGAGATAAACAACTTCAAAGTACTTCCAATCTAAATAAACTGTCAAAGGACTAAGCACTATTCATGCATCATATTTATTTTAAAAACTTTTTCTCTCTGAATCATCAAAAAATTTCATTTTAATACCCTCTAAGTACTTCAGTGAGATTTGGAAATGCAGGTTAAAAAAATGGTGTCTTGCTTACCTTTTCAAAGACAAGTTACTTTGCATTTGAAAATCATATGTTTTAGCCTTAAAAATTGCCTTTTCAATGCAATGAATTCCTGTAATGTGAGTCAGGAACACTTTGAAGTGACTCCTTCCAAATTCCTATAAGAACTTAGGGGTTTTCCAGCAAACCAAATCCTTTAAACCAAGACTGGTCTAGACAGAATGCAGTTCCCTTCCATCAGCATCATAATAAACGCTACCACCATTTTCAAATAAGACCATCCTCAGAAAAAAAGTATATTCCCCTTCCTGTTTATGCAAGATCTGACTGAAATAAAGGGTTCTAGTCTAGCCCTGTCTACCTCTGATTTGTTTAACTAAGCATGTCATATGCTTTGGAGGACCACAACTAAGCCCCAGTATGGTATCACAGAATCATAGAATATGCTAAATTGGAAGGGACACACAAGGATCATCAAAGGCCAACTCCTGACTCTGCTTAGGACCATCCCCATCAATCACACCATGTACCAGAGAGCATTGTCCAAACATTTCTTGAACTTTGTCAGGCTTGGTGCTGTGACCACTTCCCTGGGGAGCTGTTCCAGTGCCCAGCCACCCTCTGGGTGAAGAACCTTTTCCAACCTAAACCTCCCCTGACACAACTTCAGGCCATTCTCTCATGTCCTATCAGTGGTATCAGCACAGACAAGAGATTAGTTTCTTCCCTTCCTCTTCCCCTCATGAGGAAGCTGTAACTGCAGTGAGGTCTCCCCTCCGGCTTCTCTTGTCCAGGCTGAACAGACCAAGTGACCTCAGCTCCTTGTCAGAGGGGCCCTGCACCATCTTCATAGCCCTTCTTTGCATACTCTCTAACAGCTTTATATTTTTCTTACATTGTGGTGCCCAAACTGCCCCCAGGACTCGAGGTGAGGCCGCCCCAGCTCAGAGCAGAGCAGGACAATCCCCTCCCATGCCCGGCTGTGATGCTGTGCCTGATGCCCCCCAGGACAGGGTTGGCCCTCCTGGCTCCAGGGCACTGCTGACTCAGGTTCAACTTTCCATCCACCAGGACCCCGAGGTCCCTTTCCATGGCACTGCTCTGGCCTTTTTTCTGTGCAGCTCACTGAACAGAGATCTTTCTGCAGGGTCTTTTGTGCTGGGCCTTGAAAACCTGTCCAATCTGCCCAAATGCTAATAATTCCATGGTGTTTTTCAGTTTTACCAGGGTTGTCCTTAAACAAAATCTCACTTCATTTTCCCCTTTTAGGCAGGAAGCCCAGAGCTAATTGAATACATTCTCTCTCTTCTTCAGTGACTAAATGCAATGCTGATGTGTGCATATAATGTGGGAATCACGTTAATCATAGGCACACAGATTTCAAAGCCAAGAGTGCTGGTTGTGATGACCTAGTCTGATCCGCAGTGTAACACCAGGCATAGAATTTCTGCCAGTGATTCCTGCCTCGAGCCCATGATTTTGCACCTCAGTTCCCATCTGTATAAACTGAGCTGCAGTTTCCAGACACAGGGTTTATTATGCCTCTCTCTGCTGCATAAAAGAGTTCTTTGTTCACAAAAACCTTCTACCACACTAAAGTCTTGTGGGTTCTGACCAAGCCACCTCTTCACCTTCTCTTTGCTAAAATGAATAGATTAAGCCTCTTATACCCCTACTCCCAAGGTAAGGTTTCCAGGCTTTGAATGATTCTGCAAAAAGACCACACAGACCTACGTTCTTGGTATCTCACAAAGATCTTGAAGATATGAAGCTCCTGCAGTGCAGGCTTTTCAAAGATCACATAGTTAATCATAGAGAAGTTAGTCATTTCAGCCTTCCAGTTGGGTCCACAGCCTTTGCCTTGTCCCTGAGCATGTGTTATGTTTTCAGCTCTGTCATCACCTGGTATTTCTCAGTTTATCCAATAGAATATCCCTGTGCACAAAGTGAGCTTTAAATGGATCTCAGCAGCTGCACATAGGCAGGGCTGTGGCTCCATATTCAGAGCAAGAGCTCAGAAACTCTGTACTCACTCATAATAAACACAGAAAACAGTAATCAGAAAGATTTAAGCAATTAGGTGGGGTATCACACAAAGTCTTGGCTGTTCTGGTTTAGACTTAAACTTTTAGTTTGGTCTGTTACTGCTGACTTGGTCCTTTAAAAACCAAACTTGGCTGAAAGAGCTGCTCCAAGTAATTCCTGTCACCCTGCTTGACCTGCCATACTTGCACCCCTGTCAAATGACAGCTCGCCAAATGTGCTGGTCCTATAATTACTAGCAAAAACGCATGTAATCCATGTCAAACTAGCCCTAATTTTCATGGCAAGATTCCCAGGTTTTGCAGCAATCTGATGTGACAGAGAGATCTCAAGAAGTTCACAAATCCGAAAAGTACTAACATTGTGATGAGATTCCTCAGGAAATTAATAAATAATGCAGAATTCCCTTTGCATTGGTATCTTAGTGTCTATCTTGGACAGATATATACAGATATATGCATACATAACTCAAGTCCAAAATCCTTGCACATAATTGTATTGTAGAAATCACTGATTTTAAGACAGCAAATGAGATTTAGAAGTTTAACAGAGGAGTTTAAGTGCCATGTAAGTCCTTTTAGATACTCAGGATTTCATATAGATATTCTTTAGATATTAGATATTATTTAGATATTCAGCTATTATAGGATGTTCAGTAATCTGTAAGAGGTGCCTAATATCACAGGGAAGCCAACAACAGAACTGTTATATAAATTGCTCTAATCAAGCTAATGAGAATTGAAAGCTCACTTTACAGAATAAATTTCCAGTGCTTGCTTTCCAATGTTTTTTCAGGTTTTTGTTTGCCAATGTCAGTCATGGTTTCTATATTTTTTTAATAAATGACAAAGTTATTCACCCCAAGACCCTTTGCAATATGCAGCTGCTTTTACCTGTTTATATTTACTATTTTTCTATTTTTTTAAAACTGGGAGCAGAAGGAGAAACCTGGCAAATAGAGCAAGCAAAACAACATCAAGATTCTTCACTAAAAACAGTTTGAAAAAATCCAACAGAATAGCTTGGTACAAAATACTGCTCTTTTTAAAATTTTATCTTTAAAAATCAATAGGCTGTAAATACAGCAACTCATACAATTTTTAGGTGTTACCTTGGGCTATCTATAGACTCCAAGAATGTTTGAAGATTGTTTTCACAGACAGTAAGACTAGACACGTCTCTTTTCCTTTTCTATAAATACTGGGAGTCTCAAGCCCCTCTCCATGGTAATAGATGGTCTAAATTTTTGACATACATTTGGCACTATTCATATTTACTGAAAGCGTAACATTACTATTTTCTTGCAAAAGTCTGAAACAAACAACCCATTGCCTGACTCCATACTGTGTGTGAGGTAATGCCTCTATCCACTGATCAAGAAGAAACCTAGGAACCAGAGAGCTGCTTTTTCAGCAGAGTTGAGTCGTTGTTTTCATTTTCAACATGCTTTGCACCAAACATCACTAAAGCCCTTTCACTAATTCTGATCTTGTGATTTCTGCCATCGGCAAGTAGAAGCAGAACCCAGCAGAGCAAAGTGATGTAGCATTAGAGTATTGTTTCAAAAGCAACATCTAAATGTGACGACTGCTCCATTGTCTGGCTCTTTAAACCCAGCCTAGGATTTTCCTTATGGGACACTGCTCCAGCAAAATAAATAAATGGGCTGTAGTCTAAACTCCAAAGCCCTCTATAAGATGTTATTGTGTTCCAGGCTCAGCAATAATAGAGAGACATCACATTATGGCAGACATACACTACTGCACTTTTGGAAAGATCAAAGCTTGCCTTGTCTGCACTAACTTTGGATAGATACAAGATGGCCTGAGCCACCATGTTCTAAAATACAGTAGGTGAAAATGTCATCAACATCCTATGGCTTAGTTTAAATTGCAATTTCTTCTTATTGCCTCATTGACTGAAAAGCCTGAAAAGCAGCAGCTGGTAAGTACCTCAGTGATTGGGAGAAACTGCAAATGGAGGAGGAAGCATCATAGAAAGGTTTATACCTCTAAAGGACTCTGGAAAGCAGAGAGAGCAAAGAGACGACGTGTTCAGGTTGAAATGCTTTAAAAGGGGCATGTTCCCCACATTATGTACACATCAAAGCCTCAAAACCAAATACTGCACCAAATCTTGACAGTTATTCTTACAAAATGGCACAGCTTGGGCAGAGGCAATTCAATCCAAGTGGAGCAGTACTCACCTAATGCCAGATACTGTCCCATGGAAATCTCTGTGTAGGTCACTGGTCCTGACTCCCTGTTACCTCCAAACAGTGTCTACATACATTGAGTTAAGAGGGCTGATGTTTTCCTCACCTTTGGCCACCAGCTCAGACAATGTGTTTGTAACAGGCTGGACACACTGTCAAAGCGTGCGCTGAACGAGTCTCCGTGTCCTTTCAAATGTCACAATCCAACCTTCACAAGCAATCCTTAACTTCTGATTTGCCTCAGCTTGAGGATATTGCCTTTGGAAACAGAGGTGTTTCAAGAGCTCAGCACACACAGTCCCCAGCCAGACATTGCTCCCCTGAAGGGATTGTCCCAGTGCCTGCTGGGCTACAGTGCTCCCACAAGGGCTGCAGCCCCAGGACAGTCGGTGCCCAGGGCAGTGGGAGGGTCACAGTCCCAGGCTAAGGACTGGGGGGCTGTCAGGGGACTCTGGGCTGGCTGCCTGGTTACAGGCAGGGAGCAAGGTGCACCTGGAGGAGGGTCCTGAGGACTGCCAGCTTTCCCACAGGAAACCTTGGCTGCATTTTCTGCCATGCTACATGACGCTGTTTGGGTTGTAAGTCTGGATGCTAATGCAGAAGCAGCATGGGGTCCTATACAGACAGAGGAGGAAATAAACCTCTTCTTCCTCACTAGGGACAGTAATGCCTCTGGAAAGTCAAGCACAGGATGATCGTGGTTTGCTCCAAGACACTGAGTAGTTAAGCAGGACATAAGACTTAACCCTCACTTCTTTTGCTTCCAGTCTGTTTCAGGGTCTGATCACACAGAAATTTAGAGTGCTGGTCCAGCCTCACTGGGCAGCTAACATAGGTAGCTGACACACGAGGTCTGGCTACATCACATGTCTCCAGTGGATTCCTTTCAGAACAACTGGTTAGACTAGCTCAAAAATGCATGTAGCACAGTGTATCCTTCCAAAGCATGAGATCTTACTGCTGACCTGCTGCTCTCTGGTGAATACTTATAAAACACCAAATGTGTTTCTCATGCAACTTTACATAATCAGTCACGGACCTTTCAACTGAAACACACTGTACCTTCCACATTGCAGTTATCCTCCCATAGCCAAGAGGTAATATTTCATCCAGCTCAACACAACAAACATCCCTGCAGCCAAAGATAGAACTGAGTTATTTGTAGAAGAGTCATAACAGTGATAATTATAATTATTGAAATATTATTTCTCCCATAGCATTTTCCTGCTCTGCTCTGCGGCAGCCTCATCTTGAGTCCCGTTTGCAGTTTTGGGCACCACAATGTAAGAAAACTATAAAGCTATTAGAAAGTGTGCAAAGAAGGGCTATGAAGATGGTGCAGGGCCTTGAGGGGAAGCCCTGTGAGGAGGGGCTGAGGACACTTGGTCTGTTCAGCTGGAGAAGAGGAGCCTGAGGGGAGACCTCACTGCAGTTACAGCTTCCTCGTGAGGAAAATAGGAGGGGCAGGCACTGATCTCTTCTCTGTGGTGATCAGTGACAGAACCCAAGGGAATGGCCTGAAGTTGTGTCAGGGGAGGTTTAGTTGTATATCAGGAAAAGGCTCTTCACCCAGAGGGTGGTTGGGCACTGGAACAGCTCCCCAGGGAAGTGGTCACAGCACCAAGTATGTCAAAGTTCAGGAAGTGCTTGGACAATGCTCTCTGACACATGGTGTAACTTGTGGATGGTCCTGTACAGAGCCAGTAGCTGGCCTTTGATGATCCTTGTGTGTCCCTTCCAAATCAGGATATTCTATGACTTTGTGATCATTTGGGGTTTCAGTGACAGAAAAGACAAAATCCTGCTGTGCTAGAGGTCATACAAAACAACAGCTAAATGCTGAGCTTTGCTACTCTACAATAACAATGTTCAAATTTGATGCACAGAAATTACAGAAACACTAAAATCACTCAGTGTTTTCATCTGGCAATATGACATGGCTCAAGAGGAATACAGGATATAGGAAATCACCTAAATGTGGGGAGGAGGGAAGGTGGAGAGAGAAAATGAAAAGATGGGTGATTGCAAGCAGCTGAAACTAGTAAAAACTAAACAGTTTGTATTGGTGGTGGTCCACAACAGTTACTGTGGAAATGCAGTGAAATTTTGGGATCCTATTTCTTCATTTTTCACCTCTCAAGCCTTTTCATGAACCTTGTAAGAGCAATAATTCTACAAGTCCCTAGACAGCTATTGCTTAACTATCCTTACAGCTAGAAAAGATTTCTTGGGTTTTTTCCGACCTTTCTTCAATATCTAATGTAAGTCTTGTTTGCTGATTTCTCCTTGCTTTACCCCATCTTGACTTGTTGAATTGATCACTGTATAACACCCTTGAAAATGTGCTAACACTATCACATTTCCCACATCTGCTCCTGCCATATTCCTTTTCCTAGACTAAACAAAACTGACTCTCTCTCAACCTTTACTCTCAGTTCATGTTCTCGATGGCTCTTATCACTCTTTTAGCTCCAGAAGTGACTCTTTCTTACTGACATAAGATAGAGAAGTCTGTCAGGGTGTGGAATAGACTTAAAAGGAAGGGAGAGCACTTAGGCTGTAAGAAATACAACAAAGTAAATATCAGCATTATAGTAGGAGTTATTTCATATTGCCAGAGATTGATTAAGTGAGACCAAATATATTGCTTCTACTTTGGCTTCTTCTGGAGTGGAAGTAGATGGAAGAAGCTGAAACAGCCAGGGCTGTATCAACTCATGCTTTCACAAAAAAGTCATTAACAAGACAGCTTTTCCTCTGTGTCTGGATAGCAGTCAGTGCCCTGTCAGTGGAAAACCTGGAGTGGAGGAGCCTGTGGTTCATGAGCTCTAGTGGCACTAAAATGCTTTTGTCTCCTGCTGCTGAAGCAGGAGCATGATGGTATCAGATCACAGACACACAGACACCCTGTGAAGCAAGGGTATAGCAGAAAAGCATGTCCATGCTGTCCATGCTTTGCAAAGCAGCACGGTGGAAATACCCTTGAAGCTGGTGTCTGCTGGCTCTGGAACAGGAGGCAGTACCACTGTACTGCAGGTGATGGGTTTGGAAGGTAGGGTTAATTAAAAGCCTTGTAGCAGAACAAAGCCCCTGTAGCACGTTTATCAGCCAGTCCAAAGGCCATCCAAATCCCTTACTTTTTTCTGGGCTCTGAGCTGAGATTTTTGTTTGGCACTGTGTCACACTGTGGTGGACCTCAGCTGCAAAGTAGTCTATCCTGCCTCCCTCATTTTCCCCTTCCAGATGAATCACAGGGATGCATACTCCTCTGCCCCGTTCTTCTGTGGGAATTCACTGTCTCCCTTACTGGACCCATCTATCAACATCAGCTTTCAGGAGGAAAGACTGAGAATCTTTCCAAAACAGGCTGGAAGAATGTAAGAAATTGAGTGGGGAGGGAAGGGAGGGAATTTTTCCTCTAAGTCCTAAAGGAAAGTTTGAGCCTACAATTTGTTTATAATTTTATTTTTTTTAACCTTTACTGTGGGAAATATGGAAGGGGAAAGTTAAGGTTGTCTGGAAGAGGTTTAGATCCAAACTATGCTGCTGAGAAAAGAAAAATAATCAGAAGGATCACATTTGTAAACAGACAGCTAAGTCCACCAATTCTTTGCTTGACCAAATCATTCCCCACCCTGTACAGACTACTGCCTCACCTATAGCCACTTCAAACTGGAGGTTGTGCTGTGGTGCTTCTTCAGTATTCCAGGGGCTCACAGCCTGTTTCGCTGATCCCCCATCTTTAAAAATCATTCACACCAATGTCAAGAATGAGTAGAATACTATCACATCAAGGGACAGGGCTTCAGCTAATGGAAAACAGTTAACCACCATCCATGTCATCCCTGCCTGCACACCTCTTCATGGGATGAGATACAGGAAGAGAACCCTGCAATTCCTCTCTAATCCACCTCAGCTGGTCTAGACATGTACCAGCACTTTCTTGCATGTACCTTCACCTCATCTCTCAATACCCTTTTCCTCACTGACTCCTCTGCAGCTCCTGTTGTCTCCAGCAGTATTTGTAAGGGGGCCTTCTGCCCCCTAAAATCTTCACCCCACAGAAAACCTTCTCAATATTTCCTCTTCTGTGCATGTCTAGCAGGGGGAGGAGGGTGATCTTCAGATTCTCTTCCTGCTTCTATCTCACTCTGAGGAAGAATTCCAGAGCCATCACTTGTAGGGGAAAAATTATCTGTACAGCAGAAGACTGCATTGTAAACATCCTGTTGTGGCCAGCCTGCATTACTAACCTAGATGCCTTGTAAGAGATTAAAAATAAAAACCAAAACAACAAATCAAAACCCCACACCCACAAAAAAAAAAAAAAAGGCAAACTGAAAAATAGAGGATGAAGGGAGGGCTAATTTAAATCAGAACTTCAGGGGGCTAATTTTAATCAGAACTTCAGTAATTATACTGTCCCAAAACAGATATATCTGTTCTTCTGGAATCTTTGGTCTTAAGAATTTACAGATGGAAAATATGGATGTCGTTCTGCATATTATTTTTCCCAGTGCACTTTACTTGGCAGCTCCAAACCTTATAGCAGGAAGATGACTGTAGAATTTCGGGGATCAGTTCAAAGCCTTGTGCTGTAGCAGATCATCTGGCACTTGACCTATACACCAGCTGAAAGCCTTGGGAACAACTCCACCCTGGACTTTTCAACTCCTTTAAAATCAAGACCTGTGTGAGCACTGTGCACAGGCACATTGCATCTAAAACACACACAGGAGTTCAGGTCTTACCAGGAATTAGGACACCAGTTGGTACCCTCCACATGCAACAGCAGGAAGAAGCTGAAGTGCTTACAAGTACCCTGCTCACTGGCAAAAGGCAAGTTTAAGTTACAGCTCAGGTGAATGACTTGACATATGTCAGGCCTTTCATTGAGGTAATGAAAGTAATTAGTCACACAGTAATTACAGGCTAGGCACTCTGAGGCATACCCTGTCCTGGCAGCTCAATTGGCCTGAGACAATCAGGTAAGTGGTGATAACCTCACCACCTGTCCGAACCAGAAGGTGCCCCAGTCTTTCTCCACAGGGATGAATTGAATTGTTGTCTCTATTCCACCTTGCCCCTATGCTCCTGCCTATGCAGGGAACAAGTGTCTCCAAGGGCAGTGTTTATGATGAGCACATGGAGAACATGCACATCTGCGTGCAGGCACACGTGGTCCATCTGCACAGAGCCTGCCCCGTGCTCCAGCGCTGGGATCACAAACTCCATCCAGCCAAAACTCCCTGTACCACCCACCCTCGGGGGCCTGAGCTCCCCTCCTGCCAACAGCCATTCTTGTTTGTTCTGTGTCTGTCTGCCTTTCCTGGCACCCTGTGTGGCAGCATCTGAGAGCCAGCAAGGCGCAAGCAGTTGGATGGATCAGCTCATTTTGTTCAGGTGCCCAAGTAGTCGGTGGGTGGGTAATGGCTTTTGGTCAAAAGCCATGCTAAGACAGTGTTGAAAAGGAAGGCTCAAAGACAAACTACAGGATTCCAAGTGCCCAGTCTCTAATTAGATGAATTTAAACAAGCTAAAAATCTTAAAAAGCAATTTCCTTCAGCATTGGAGAAGTTAAGATCACGCTGGGATTTCAGGATTCACATTGTGACTCATCATAGGTGACACACTATTTTTCACTTACTTTCCTCAGCAACAATCACTTGATGTTTTAGAATAAACATCTGTCAGGAAACAGATCATATCCTATAGGAACAGAAGGAGGAAGCTAAGCTTTGTTCATGAAATGCTAAGAATGTATTTTTAATGACAGAAGCCTGGGGCAGTTTCCCATAATTAGTTTACAGGACTATCTCAGAAAGGCTCTGGCAGGCTGCACAGGGCTCATAAATCTTTGCTATTGTAAAGTGTTCCAGGGTCCCTTCAAAGGGTCTGGACCAGAGGCAAAAATAGCAGGATGCCCTTCATGTGGTAATCCCAGCCTCTGCAGACTGGGAGGTATCGGAAATCTTAATGAGGAATCCACTCTCTGGAGAATTTTACCTCTAATCTACACCAAAGAGAAGGGAGGAGAGAATAAATAAACAGAAGGGCTCATAGTACTCTTTGACAGGTCCAAAGTGGACTTACAGAGTGTTTTAAATTCCTTCATTGCTGACCAGCCATGACCCCATAGACAAAAGTAGTCAATACTTTCTTCATTAGAAATAAGACCAAGTTCCTAGGCAAGTTTAAATGCATCTTCACTGGTGTCACCTGCACCTTCTCCAAGAGAATTCTTCCAGGGGTATATCAGTTAACATGGAAGGCAGGGTGTATTTTTGGCCAGGGTGTAGGAGAGCTGGTACATTTAAAATTCAGAAAGAGAGACCTGTTCAGAGAGATCCCAGGCTCACAGCACTGGGAAACTGGATATGAGAGAGGCCAGCAGCTGCCTGTATGCCCAGGAGGGAGAGATGAGCTACCTCCAGGAAAACTGCAGTTTTACAGTAGTTTTGGCTTGTGGAAATGGTTTCTTCCCATGAAGGTACAAACACCTGTATAGAAAATTTAAACAAACAATTTTTCATTAATTTATCTTTATTTTTCTTTCAAACCCTGGAGGTGTTGCACAGATGCCCTGATGAATATCAACGTTTCACTGGTAAGCACCATAGCAGTAATGGAGAAATTTACTTTTGTTTGCTTGGGGATTTGTTTACCTTTAGGGAAGGAGGCCATGCCAGTAGTTCTCTGCTGAGCATCCTTACAGCCCTACAACATATTTCCTTTGCTTGCCTCACACAAAGCCAAGAAAACATTTCCTTATTCTCTGCTTGTGGTTTCCATAGACTGAAGATAAAATCTAAACAAGTCAAGAATGAGGAAGGAATAAAATTGAAACAATAATACTAAGAGACATAGCAGTATTTACTAGCTCCTTCAAACCTTGTATCCAAGCATCCTGAGGCACTTCACACAGTCCTGACACCCTGCTGTTGAATGGTAAGTGCTATTGTCCTTTTCAAAGGAAGGAGTGCTAAGCCAGAAAGTGAAATGAAGTCTCCTGACATGCAGATCTGTGTTTTAGATCAGGAAAGTTTTGCTATACCCCAGTCTGTATATTAACACTGAAATCGTTACATATTTCAAAACAGGGACACTTCCCTGAGAAATCTCATTTCCAAACTATTTAACAAATTTAAAAATGAAAAATCCTAATTCAAATCTTCTCTTGAAGTAGAGAGAGCAAATCTCGGACTCCAGCAAGCCCTTTTAGAAGGGCTGTAGAAGAACTTGTGACTTTAATTTCATTATGAACATTTATGCACCAGAGCACACCAAAGAGAGTCAAACCTCCTTTATCTCTCATTCCTACAGAAGTTGTCTTAGTTCTGTCTGTAAGAGACCTCGGGACCATCCCATTGATTCATCAAACTCAAGATGCTTCACATGAGGATCTATAGCAGGTTAGACAACATGATCTGCCTCTTCCTCCCTCCATTTCTGCCTTCCATAAAATGAAAACCCTTCCACTTTTTAAAGAGCTTTGAAAGTTACAGAAGGTAAAAAAAATCTGAAGTGCAGTGAACTATCAACCAGATTAGTTTACCAGTATATGGACTGAAGGATGCCAAGATCTGATGCCAAAGGCAATGCCTGCTGAAGGCATTTATTTTTCAAACAAAGGATTTATCTTTCAATCTTAGTTGAAGAAATTAATTGCCCAATATTTTGGATTTGTACTAGCTAAGACAACTTAATTCAAAACCGGAACCTGAGCAGCCCAAGTGAATCAGTGGCTTTAATTCTCATTACATTCAGAATGGCAGGGCCCAGCTGGGAAAGGCAACCAGCTACCTTCTCACCAGCTGGCAACAGTGAAGGACAAAGTGCACAGAGTAAGTGAGTGCTTCACTTCAGACACTTGAATGAAGTAATGTTTTACAGAGCTAATGTAAATATAGTTCAATGGACAGGATGCTGGCAGGAAGCCACAGCAAAGACATAAATTCATGGTGCTGGAAGACCAACTTGGCTTGGCCTGCTGGAGTGGTTCGCAAAGCAATCCAGCATTTCATATAAATAAACTTTTTACTCAGGTAGTAAACCAAGAAAAAGGCTGGATTTCTGGATTTTCTATCAGATGTCATGATTCAACAGATGGTTCTATTTCCTCCACAACTCACCCTTGTTCTGAAAAGAACAAGTAAAATTACCGATATTCTCAGATATGTCTGAGTTGTTTCAGCTAGCCAGTTCAATTGGACAGCGCAAAACCCAAATGAGAAGCTACTCTCTTCTTGCTCATCCCACTTCCATTGCTGAAGGAGCTAATTAATGGTGTCCCAAACCAGGAGATTTGGGTGGATTTTTGTGAATAAGTATCTTTAGATATTATCTCCAAAGAGGAGAAGCTCTCAAAATGTTCCTTCAAAGAGGAGCCACAGAATCTTCTTGTGTTATTGCTTACTGGTATTTTGCAGCCTTCCCATTTGCCCCTTACAATCTCTTTATAAACAGTCTTATGAATGCTTGGAAGGCCCTCTAGTACCTGGTTCAACTGACAGAGGAATGGCACTGGAGGTGGATGATGTCTGTAAGCATTTGTCCTAACTGGCATCGGCAAATATTCTGACAAAGGGAGTCTCAGCCCAGCGAAAACATCACAGAGGACTTTCACTTCTTCCTGGTAAAAAAAGTAGCTGTATTTCCCATCATCAGTAATGATTAATTATGCCAGATTCAGTGTTAACTCGGTGAAGATCCTCAGTTTACCTCACTGTTTACAAGCTGCAATAGCACATATTTCAACAAATGTAGGGCTATCCCTTCCAGGCTTTCCATTTCCTTCTCCCTTCCTTCAGCTTGAACCAGTGCAGTGGCTGATCACAAATATCTACTCAAATATCTACTAATATTTTTGCTCCCTCTCCTGAACAATTCTGCTCATGTTGTTACTTTGGTGCTTTTTTTTTTTTAATGGTTAGTTTTGTTCTCTCATGGTCTTTCAAATAAACTGGAACCACACAATCCCTTTAATTAGAGAATCACTATGTCTAAAAATGTATCTGTGGCCACCAAGGCTACATATTGTAATATAATGTACCTTCTTATCCCTGCTCTGGTTTTCAAGGATGAAACAAAATTCCTTCGTCTTGAACCATCTGGGACCACAGAGCTTCATAGACATTGACAGCACTCATCCCAGTATTTTACAGGTATTACAGCATTCCCTGGGGTAACATATTCCCTCACTCCACCATCTGCATAATGTTCAGAAACCAAGGAAATTATAACAAGCTGTTGCTGTACAGAGGACACCAGCAATGCAGCACACTATGCTTGCTCTGCAGGAAGATACCTGGGATGTCTGAGCTCAAGAGGAAGGCTGTGTGTGCAGCTTCTTCACTTACATCTGGAGTTCACATAGTGCAGTACACAGTCCATGTCCTCATCCTTGACTCTAATCCTTCTCTGAACCTATTAAATTTCCATGAAGGATAAGGAAGGCTCCAAAGTACAAGACCTGGTCCAAACAAATTTACGCTGTGTCTGAAGTCAATTGCTTAGGCCAGCTCTCCAATGTGCTCCTTCTCTTCTTCCTCATCAGAATTAATTTTCTAACTGAGCTGGGACTCAAACTCTGAACTTGAAGGGTTAGTCTTCTCACATCCAGGACTGTCATTGCCATGTCAGATTTGTCATGCTGACATTGGGTGCTGCAGGCAACAATTTAAGACCTGGCCACTGCCAAAGTGGAAATGAAATGGGCAAAGAGCAGCAATCATAAGCAAGTCATTCATAAACAGGTTTAAGTCCAATCTCTCAGCCAGAGAAGGAGGAGAGATAGGGAGAAGGAGGTCATACCCTATGGAAGAAAGGGAGAGATGACAACACACGCAGAAATAGTGGCATGTATGAAGAGTTAGGACAGTAGTGCACACAGAGCTACTTTTAAAACCAAAGGAAAAAGCTTCCCTGTCATGATCAGGGTAGAAGAGAAGGTGCTGAGAAGGGAGAGTTTAGTGGTGAGTTGCAATTTATAGCCTCCATCCTGCCATCAGCTACCAGTCCATCAGCCAGTGTGCTTATGCTCTGGTAGGCAAGGCCATGCTCTCTCAGTCCACCTGGCCTGGCTGAGCCTCGAAGTTGCTGCCTGGCTTTGAAGCCTGCCCTGTGCTCCACCTGCTGCCCTCCTAGTGGGATTTTGGATCTCCATCCTTTTGGGTTTCCTTTTATATGCACAGCTGCCTGCCAGGCTTGCTAAGCTGTAAAAACCTTCCTTGACATCAGAGCTGCATAGTCATTGCTATCCATGCAGCACGCTCAATAAATGGGAGCAGGACACTTTGGGGTGTTTCAACAAACCCACAGCTAAAACTGTAGCATTTATGGGATGGAAAAGCTGAATTTATGGGAATCCTATCTTTTGACACTCATGACAGAAAAGGCAGAAATACACAGAGGAGGTGATGAGACGCCCACTAGTAGCAACAACAGAAAAAGATACATTTTAAAAAATGAATCATACATTCCAGAGTTAAAAATATGCATTTTCTTAAGACTGGCTGCTTTAACAGGACATTTATAGGCCATGCATTTCCAAACTAGAATGATGGAACTTGTGTCATATCCTTAGGAAGATCTTCAAGAGCTATATAAGAATGAAGGATCACCTAGATGTTTGTTCATGTACTTTTTCCCTCCTGCACAGTTTTATTGACTAGAAGCACTGATGAGAGATAAACACACTTTCAAGAACAGCAGGTCTGAGTCCATGTCCTGTGCAGGCTAAAAGAGAGTAGGAGCTGACATTGTTGAAGTCTATTCCAAATAGAAGAAGTGACAGAGAAAACCAGTGAATTTCTTACAATCTTTGTTTCTGTGTTTGCAGACTGTGGTTGACAGAAAGGCTGTCATGAGGCAAAGGCTGTATTTCAAAAATGCCTGGCAGTGGCTTACATATTGCTAAATGTCAGCTTCCAGTTTAGGAACTCAATTAGGAAATAATAGATATAGACAACATTATCCTCCAAGATAGGCCACAATGTGTGAAACAGGAAAAAACCCACAGCACTGCCATAATATCCCCTTTGTGAATGGCGCGACAGGGACTGAGGCTTGTATTTATACGAGTCTGTACAGATCCACATAAAAACACTGGCCTGAGATGGGTCAGTGAATGTACTAAATGAAGGCACCATGGCATTGTTCAGCATTGTCTCACTTGATTCTAATAAAAACACTTAGCAATGCCTAGACACATGTATTTCTGACCTGTTACATAGTGTGTTATTACACTTGCTTCCTGGAATAACAGAAAGGGAACTTACCTCCTACAGACATGGATCTGTGGGCAGAGATTTTATGAGTAAAACAGGTTTATCACACAAACGCAGCTTCTGGTTATCGCTGCATCGCACACACCCTCACAGCTTCTGCTGAAACTACAGGCTGCCTTCTACAGGGCACCCAGTACTCAGCACAGATGATGGGGAATTCCCCTGGGCAGAATGTGTTCATTTTTTACCCCCACACACATGGAACGGGAAGTTTTAAGTACCATTTTTCTCCCTACAAGTGAGTTTGGCCTGCACTGGGTGCTGCTGAGAGAAGAGCATGTCCCTTAATCACACAGCCCTCTGGCTGGAAAGTCAGCTTGAGAGAAGAATGAGGGAAGAGATGTCTGGTTTGGATTAAGGGATTGTTCCAAAACTTTCTGTTCAATGCAAAAAACACATCACCAAATGTTTGTGCCGTGAAACAGCCAGAATCCTTCAAAAGGGACGGGGTGGGAAGAATTTAGCAGATGCAAAGTAACTTCTTGTTATGTCCTGTCCAAGAACGGCAAATGGAGAACCAGAGTAAGAATTACCATTAGAAAGGCGGAGAATTCATTAATGAACTTGTTACAGGATAAAAAGGGCTTAACCATTCCTCTAAATTACTACCATTTTCAAGCATAAGGTTTTCATTAATCCTTTTTTAAAATAAGTTGAGAAAAAAATATCAGTTCCAAAAAAAATCCAGCAATAATCCAGCATTTTCCAAAATATTAAAAATTTTAAAAGTAGGGGGGAAAAAATGGTTTTTGGCTTTCTAGACAGCTAAAGATTATAGAAGGAGGTTATTGGTTTTTCTGGACTGTATCACTCTTCTCCCTTCTCATTCCTCTGAGATTTATCTTGGAATCTTGCTACATAGCAGGTTCATCAAATGGGGAACTCATCAGTAAAGCTTCCATTTTATTAGGCCTATGATTAAGGGAAAGGTATTTTAATTCTCTCTAAAAGACCACCAGTATAATTTACATGCTATGCTTATTTGAGGACTCTTTTCCCATGGAACATAAATAGAAGTAGTTTTTTATATTGACATTACAAGCAAAGGGACATTTGTGTATCATGATGCCTCACACCAAGACTTGAAGCTGAGGTAGCACTCTGAGTACTGCCTGGGAACTGGTTATTGCTTCAGTACACAACTTTTTTTTCCATTTAGAATAAACTAACAGCTCAAATCCTACCGATCAAATGCTCCTCTCCTGTCTGTTGGTTTAACTGTCACTGCTGTTAAATGCAAACATTTCTTCTTCTTGCAAAGCCACTGGCTGTTCAACTGGGTGCAATAAAATCAGAGAACAGCAGTGTCCCGAGTGCTTTGAGGATCCCCACGTGGCACTAGATGGCGCTGTAAAACAGTTACGGGACAGTCCAGGGGCAAACGACACGGCTGAGAAAGTTGTGTAGTAGGCTGCTGTGTTACGGTGCAACGCCCCAGAGAACCTGTTCATGTCTACCCGGTCACTAAAACTGGCTGGGGTACCAGCTCCTATCTCTTTTAAGCATATATAACTCACATGTGAATGAACTGAAAGAATCAACACATAGAACTCCTCCATTTTCTTTCTCTACCACAGCCCCCACACGCTGCTCCTGCAAATGTAGCCACACACTCACTGATACCAAGTTAATCCACTGAAACAAGGGACATGGCAAAGTTGGGGCTGTTTCCATACTGAATATGGCCCTAACTTGGAAAATTTGTCAGGCACATTTCTGATGTAAAGCAGCCAATTCAGTCACGGCCTTCCCTTAAGATTGCAGTGTAGCCAATTTTCCAAAAATTATATGGGGAGGTCATATGTCTACAAATACTTAAGATTAGCTCATGGAACCCGAACAATTTGAAAAACAAAACCTAGGGTTTTTTTGGGTTAGCTTGCCACTCTTCTGGGAGCTTTGGGAATCAAGTCAGTATCCTGTCTCCCACTTCACCCAGACCAGGGCTGTCTGCTGAATTTACCTCCGAATTGCAACTGCACTGCTGCTTGCCTCTGAGGTCTGTGCTCAGTTACAGCTGTGTAGCTGCACTGGAACAATTAGATTTGGCAGATATTAAAAGGGAGAGCAATTTGGTTGTGCCTTTACAGTTTAGGTAACGAGTTTGCTGATGATGTGTGAGCCTGGCACAGCCCAACTACCTTGTTAAGAACCGTGCCTGTTCTGCAGAGTCAGCAGGCTCATGTTTACAAAAGGTCAAGTCACACCTGTAGCTTGGGTGGGCACTTCCTATTTTTCTTCTTTTTGCACAGGGTGTGTGCATGTACCCAACTCTCTCCAGGACTGGAATGCCAGATTGAGATGGAACAGACACAAAAGGCCAATAAAGTCACCTGGGACTTCCTCTCCTGTCAACAAGAGATCTTCTAGTGCACTCTGGCCAGCTCAGATTTATGTGACTCACAATGAGCTCTTGCTATCTCCCTTCGAAAGCTACTTGCAAAGTTTTAATACAACTCCTCCTTAGCCCCCAAAGCTTCACCCTAGACTTGTCTTTGACCAGTGACCCCATTTCTCTAGGTTTTCCAGCAAGAAATCTCCTGCTCTCTGATTCTTCATATCACAGGCTGATGGCTGGTCATTTGCCCAAGCTTAACATCTCTACTTTTTTCACTACCTCCTCATAAGTCAGTCTCTCAGTCTCTCAATCACTTGTGCTGTTCTTCTCAAAGAAAATGAAATCTCTCCCTCTATAAATAGTTCTGGTGTGTGTTTCAGTCTGCTGCTGATCTTTCCATTACCAAAATTTCTTGACATTTTATAGCCCACCATCTGGCGGTGCATGATGGCATGCAGATGTTAGTCATGCAGATGTCAGACATTTTTGGCTACCAGTACAGCAATAAAGAAATATTCCTCTAACACAAAAACTTGAGATCTTGCCTTAAATGAACTAAGTAATGAAAGGCTAGTTCTGTACTGGGCATCCGTTGCTTCTTGCTATTCATGTTGATGAATAACATCACGTTTTGCCACTTACATTTGGCAGAAGTAGTGCTCATTCTTCTCCTTCATGTTGTTCTTTAAAATCTCTTCTCAGTGAAAATGCCCCCACACCACTGCCCTGAGTTAATTGACATAACTTTGGCCACTGGTGCCCTACCACAACAGCCTGGCACTCCTGCCTCCAGACTCCCATTGTCCCTTGAGCCCTGCATCCATCTCTCCACCTTTTCTCAACAGAGATTATAATGTCCCTGAAGAGGAGATTTCTTCATGTCGTGGGTTTTAGATTGTAGGTACAATAGAATCATGGCCAATAGCCACCATGGATGAAACCATAAACCCCTAGTCCCTGCAGAAATTCATAGCAGTTAACAAGAATAAGGTTTTTTTCAGATGTAATGGTATATTTCCAAGGGTGAGATTAAGGACAAATAGGCTCAGAGTGCTGGCCACAGTTTTAGCACCAGGCAAGTTTTGGCAATAGATATTTGCAGACAGTTTTCAAGGTGGGGTGGAAGGCATTAGTAGACTAGTGAAATGGTACTTTTCAGTATGTAGTTTTTGATAAATTGCATTGTTGTTAGGCCATAATAGGACTGTGTTGCTTTCTCTGTTTATTTTTTGAGGTGGGTTTTTTTTCCTCTGAAAGGGTTAGGAACTATAATGCTAGTGACACAATGAAAATCAGAGAAAAAAGCCTGTGGAAAAGGAATTAAATGGACTAGGTATCTGATCATCTCCTTTGCATCCAGCACAATTGGGACAGATCCCAAATGGTTTTGGAGAGAATGGATATGTGCCCTTATGCATCTGAAGATTAGAAAATCATTCATTATGGGAGGTGAAGTGAGTTGGCTACTGTATAAGCATCAGTGTCTTGTAACATTTAATATTAGTCACCTCTGTAGAAAGGACATTGAAGAGAACTGGAGCTCCAAATACAGTGGCATTTCCAACAGCAGAAGACGTGTTTTGTCAGCTGAAGGTGTATCAGTGTAAATTAGACTTCCTTTCTCCAACAATGTGACTTTCAAAGATAACTGAATGAAATAAGATATTTAAAATAATGTTTTACCCATGCCTGCATTGCTATGCACTACTTGGTACTTAAGACAATCTCTTCTTGGTAGATAGAGGTTTCCAGTTCCTTGGTCTTCATTTCGAGTGCATAGACACACAAATACACTCACAAAACATTGCTTTTGACTATATTTTGAATCTCCAAGTGTTGACATACATAAGTAAAAAAGCTTTAACAATTCTGGTCATTTGTGTGTTAAATTTCCATTGCTACTGGAAAAATCCCAGGTCACCTCTCCTCAGTGGAAGCAGGAGTTATAGTAATTATGGAAAAAATAACAACATCCAGACATGATAACTTGGACTAAATATTTCACCTGGGATCTCTTTCACCACATATTTGCTTTCTCATTTATTTCTCTCTCCTCTTTAATTTTTGGAAGGCTGTGGTCTTTCTTAACTTTTCAGCTTAATTGTATCCTACAAGTACGAGCAAAAGCCAAGAGTCTTCACCAACCACAGGAACCTTGCCATTGATTGCAAGGCAGCTGGGTTCCATATATCAGGAGCACATATGGCTTCACATACAAGGCTGCCTTTAACATGAAGATAAGAAAGCAAAACCAGCAATGGAAATATCAGTCCTTACTGTTTATTTCTCTGAAGAAATCTGTTATACATATTT
>VZTR01023982.1:421497-463020 GCA_013400775.1 Chaetops frenatus | reverse complement strand
CAAAACAAGAGAACTCCTAATTCCCAACCTCTGGGCCAATGTCATGACTTCTCACACTATTTTTCACCCTCCTCACATGTTATCAGCTGAAAGCACCAGAGTAGTCAGCATGGTTCTGTTGGCAGCTGCTGACCCCTCACTATCATCTTATGAATTATGCTTTGGGAACCAGCTACCTACATCATTCTGTGCATGCTTCTACTTCTAGAAGTAGCACAAGGAGGTCACAGGATTCATGTCCCTGTCTGTAGAATGATGACAGTAACCAGGTTAGCCATTCTCCCCTTCTCCCAGGAGAGTAGGTTCTGCCCCTACACAGCCACAGAAGGGAAACAAAATTCTGTAAAGAAGTAGGAATAACTGTATTCACCAGCCAAAGGGAGTATTCAGGACGCTGACATGGACCTTCCTGAAGCAAATGAAAACCTCTGAAAGGAGGACAGGGATCTTTATCTCACTCTAAATGAGATATCTTTTGACTTGATTTTCTAAATATTCAAGTTTAAGCTGATTACTTGTCCCCTTCTTCTCTGTCTCCCAGTGGACATTGGATAGTAGACACAGCTGCTGAAAACTACATCAAGAAAATAACTAAAGAGCCCTGAGTTTCCAACTACTTGTACTTCTTTTCCCTAATTTTATGATTCCACCTACAGACACCTGGCCTGTGGAACACCTGACAGAGCACCCACTGCAATGAGTGCCCCTCTCCTCTGCTATCCATCAAGGAAAGATTCCAAAAATGTCTGGCAGAGAAGATCTGGTTCAGGCCAAAGGAGATGAGAGAGAGACAAAGGTTGCCACTGAACAAGACATAGGAATGCCTATTTACAAGAAGGAAAGAATGGCTCCACTGAAGATTAAATGCTGTGATGTACCTGATAACTTATAAATAAAAACGAGGGCTGTGAGTGCTTGCAAGTGAGCACAAACAGCTTGAAAAGAACAGTGGTGCATTATCCACACATCATATTTCCTGCTGTCACTTTCAGGCTTGAACTGCCTTCAATCTGACCTGAAGTAACAGGACATGATTGTTAAATTCTCATTCTACCTCAACCTTTTTGCCTTGCCTTACCTTGCCTTCCCTCCACTGAGCCATGCAAGCAGCAAAGTGACTTGGTACTTCACTATATGCTTAATAGCTTTTCTTAACACTATCAGAGAATGTGCATCTTCTCCATTGACTACCAATGAATGCTAGTCAAGAATGTGTGCAGCCACGTAACTAATAATTTTTTATATTCATCCCCAAGGCATGTAGTCCCTGAAAGTAATCACTGTGCATAGCCCTATTTTGGAAGACTCTTCTACAGATGAACTCTGGCACAGTCTGTTTTTTAAACATGATACTCCTCCATTCCTACCCCTTCAATTTCATAATCAAAACAAGACTTTAAAAGAAAACCCAAACAAACAAACCAACATTTTTAAAATTTAAATTACAGGGTGCAAGAAAAAATTTGCAAGGCAGGATATTTTAGGATAGATAATGAGTCCCACAAATGCATAAGGAACAATCCCTCCTGAACCAGTGGGCTCTGTTTTCTGGCAGAATCTCATTGAAGTTCCTCTACTAGTGGAGAGGAGAGCTGAGTCTTCCCTAGTAAGTGAATGAGCTGACTGTATTGCAAGACAATTTCTACTTGATCTTATTCCAAGTGTGCAAAGCCTTAAGTGATTGTATTTGAGCAAAACAGCTGTCAAAGAGATCAGACCTGGGAGTTCTGCACTAAGAAACCAAGTATTTCTGCAGAGAGGAGTTGCATAAGCACCAACTTCTATCCTGCTTAAATCTGCTTTGTACCATGAAGTGGGGCTGTGAGAGCCACAAGACAATTTCCTCTGTTGTTCAGAAAGGCTCAACATCAGCTGGCAGTCCCCCAGACAAAGGGAGAAGGACAAAGAAAGCACTCCAGAGAAAGGAGGTGCCATGGATCAGTGTTCAGACCTGTGCTAGCGTAAAGCCCTATGCTACAGAGGTGTGAAATTGAGATGGGAATCCAAGCCCTTGCAGCTGGTGCCTTCACTTCTGTGGCCAAATTCATTTAACTGTGCAGGCATGTGACTGGGGGGCTGTAACTAACAGCACTTCGTGGGACAGTCTTCAACATCAGCATTATGAGATGCCTGTAGTACAGCTTCCCAGCAGGATTACACCCCTGTAACAGAGGCATGCTGGCCTCACTTACAGACAATTCAAGCTAATTTAAGCCTCATTTTCCTTATCATCACAAGAACTATTCCTGTGACTTTCTGTCTGTCTGTAACTATTCTGAGACTGCTCCTGTGGTTTTCTGAATGCTTCACCTCAGCAGCTGTATCGTCGAGAGACCACTTGCAGCACACTGCAGTGGCTTTACAACTCCCCCCAGGCTGTGGCTGGGTAACACCAATTGCAAGGCCGGTAGATGGCAATCTTTGTACTCATTTGCTTTCTGTACAACACTTTCATCTCAGTGAAGTTAACACCAGTTGCATCAGTTGGTTTGGTGTAGAACTTGTGTCAGTCCTGTCCAGAAGATATTTCGTTCTCCCTGGCTGATGTGTCCATCCCAGATGTCAACCAGATGTAGAACAAGAAATGGGTCTATGTGACAGCCTTCCTCTCACCAGGAAGCTCTGTAAACTGGACAAGCAGGGGTGCTAAACTCAAGGTCAGCTTGAGCACAGGCCAGTAATAACATCCAGGCATCAGAACTTCCTTGAATCTCAACTATAGCCTCAACTTTTGGGGCTGAAACCCTATCAGTACCTAGGAAGCTTAGCCTTGGTTCAAAACATTTAATGTTACAGTTTGTAATATTTATTTTTAAAGCTTGAGTGTCATATTGCATCACCAGTTTCTAAGCAACATTCTTGAGGATTCCAAAGAAAAATGTATATTTAAAAAGTGAAGATTCAAATGAGGCCAGCCAGCCTATTTATCCAAAGTTCCTTTCTATTTTAGGAGTTTGATCTGACCAACCAGGCACTGCTCTTTTTATTATGGGTCACTGCATTTGCAAGCCTCCCTGTACTGACTCCCTTTCCTGCTTATATACAGGGGGCTGAAGCAAAGTTCCCCTGTTTACACTACTAGTTGTTATTTCTCCAGCTGCTGGCTGGGTTATGACCCCAGTCAGATTACTAATAATAGCCTCTTTCCCCCTCAGGAAAGTGAGGACCCAGCAGGGTTCAAGAAACCTGTCCCTTCTTAGAGCATCAACAATGTCTGGCTTCACCGGATTCAGGCTCTGGTGCTCTCCACTCTAATAACCCCCCACTGGCATCAGCAGGGGAACCTACACCTGCTTATCTGGCTCCCAGCTTCCCAGCACTGTGCAAAGCAGGCAATGCCAGTTTTCCTAAGCCCCTTGCCTCCTTTCACCTTCCCTGGGAGCAGTTTCTCCCACATCCTCTGGAGGATTTCCTTGAAGTCTACTTAAAGGAAAGTTATCAATTGGCCCTCTGGCTGTCTCCTTGCTGCTACCTTATTTCTCCAGGTTTTGTAGGACTGAGAAAGAATCCTAGTACACAGGGGAATTGACTTTCCTATTAATTCTTTAGCAACTGAAATAGTGTAGTTGTGTGCACACCCCTCGACACATTTGATGTTTTTAAGTCCGATTCCTAAAGCAGAGTATAAAAAGACTTGCAGTACTGTCATCCTTAAACAGATATATAATTTCCTTTTGTGGACATAGCATGAACTTTCAGTTCCATATTAAAAGCACTCTAAGGGATATAGGTTTTGTACATTGCACTCCACGTTTCTTAAACTGCTCATTTCAGTTCAGTAGGCAACAGAATTAATTTCCATAAGCCTCCAGAGAACTGCACTTTTCAGGGGTGGGCGTCATTTTGATCTCAGATTTTCCATGTAGAGGTGTCTAGGGGGATTTCATTCCATCCTTTTGTGATTACTTCCAGTCCAGCCAAGGTCTTTCAAAGCCTTGATTTGAAGACTAAGCCAGAGAAAACAGCGACATTCTTGGGCAAATTGTCCCAGGGTTAACTAAGATAATTAGCAAAAATTCAAGTAATTGCAATTACTTCAAGTCTGCATTTAGCAATAATTAATTCCTATTCATTGGTTATCCTTCTGCTTTCCTCTGCTGGATTTTTATCTGCAGATATCTCTTTTCTGTGTATGCATGAAAAGATCATGAACAATGTGTGGCTCTGCCTTCCACATAGTTAATTCCCCACCTCCCTTTTAGAAGGATCATATCCAGCTATCACATCACTTTTTGAACCCTTTGCAATCCTTTTGAGAAGCCTGATGTGTACAGCATAAATCACACTATTGACACAATATATGACTTTCCAACTTTTCATTGGGCTGCTGGCAGGCTTTCTCCTTGCTGCAATATCACACCAAAAGCCTATTTCCAGGGGCTTATATATAGTGACCTTTAAGTATCTTACTGAATAGCTGCCTTCAAGTATATTGTTCTGTATCTTATGTTTTATGTCTTTATTTTTTCTTCTTGCTGTATAACCTTGCACTGGACCTTTAAAATATGTGTCCACTTTACTAGGAGTCCCCTGTTGGCCTGTAAAAAGTATCTACTTTCTAAGAAATTCTGATGTCAAATATTTCCAGCAGTTATTTCAAGTTTATTCCTCGCCTTGGATAAAGATACTATCAAATACCAGTCTTGAGAATAATCCCCATGGTTGCATGTTTTCTTGGGTGCTAGTTCCTCTCTACAACTGCCTTGCAATCTATCATCTTCACTGATCTGCCACCCTTTGATACACTTAAGGCAGATTCTGTAGCATGCTACTTCTTTAATCAGGTTGGGAAAGCAAAGCAAAATCCTCACAGAAGTTCTTCAGCATATCTATAATTGGATAGGACAGATAGCAAAGCTAATAAGGAAATCTGTTTCTTTCTTCTGCTGTCATGTACTGAGCATATTTTCCTTGGCATCACTAGACTTGTGCAGATGAGTGATGTTTTGCCTCTGTGTGGTTTCAAATTATTACCAAACCAAGAAAATTGAGGTAGTTGAAATTTTTTAATTGATTTACCCCAAATCAAATACTTGGCTTCAGCACTGTAGGGTCACTTCTTTTTTAAATCTATGTAATGAAAGTGAATGAAACATCGAAATGAAAACCTCGTTTTAATTTAAAATGTCATCATGAAACAACGTAATTTTTAATGACATTTCTTCCTTGTCAAGATAAATAAACCAGCAGGCTTGACACTAATTTAAATGGAAAATGTTACCCACCCTTACTCCACAGAGCTCCAGTTTTGTGATCCTTGTGAGAGGTACAGTCCCCTTACCTCCCAGTGGATGTAGGATATGATATTTTGGGAAAGGCTGAGCATTTTTGCCCTCGTGTTAATATGAGCACGGGCATTCAGCATTCTCCTCTACCTCTGGGGCAAACCACTAGCCACAAAACACAAACTGAAAAAGCATATAAGCAAAACCACTACTAATGTTTATCAGTGCATTTGAAAACTTAAATAAAAATGAAGAAAATCAGATAGAAAGAGAGGAAAGGTTTTTTCTTTGAAACATTAATTTCAAGGAAAGTAGAAGGTGTACCTTCACCTCCAGACAATATAACTGAATTCAAATCCAGCGTGTTACCACAGACATGTAACAGCATCACTGTCAATAAGTAAAATCTTGGAAAACAGTTAAAGTACTATTAAGGTCTTGGATATTTTTAGGTGTTAGCCATCAACTACAATTAAGTGGTGTTTTACACTGAAGGTGCTCAGCACACTGAAGCCAGTGTGAATCAGCTAAAGACCAGGTGTTGCCAGCAAAGCTGTGCCAGTTTACGTCAGCTCAATAGAATGGTGTCATTTACACCATGAAGAGAGAGCAAAGGACATGACCCTGCCTTTACCCTTGTCTCTGTAGGTATTTTTGTACCTTTTCTCTTTTTTTTTTCTTTTTTCCACTGCTGGTGCACATTCATGGGAAATAGATATGACTCTAATTTTAGTACAATAGTAAACAACCTGATCTCTTTAAAAAATACAAATTAACAGTCATGCCCATATGATGTTTGAGGAAAGAATATACTGACATGCATGAGTACCTGAAAGAGAAACTGGTTGGAAAATGAAGAAAAATTGGATTTCACAGTGGAACTCCCAGAAAACAATAAAAAACAAGGAAAGGGGGAAGACAAGACAGAAATAATGAGGTTTAAAATAATAATTCTTAAACACTTGAGCTGTTATTAACACTGATGGAGAAGCATACTTTTTTTTATCCAGACAGTGTCTGGTGGGAGGCAAGAAAAAGCTGAGGTCGGAGAACACCAGGGAGCTGGGATGCGTGAAGGAAAGAGTTAAGGCTGGAGTCACCCCCTCTGAAGTGCTCTGTGATGCTGTGCAGTGTTTCAGCCCCCAGAGCCTTCCTCCTCCTCCCTCCCTGTGTCGGAGTGGGGAGGAGGCGGGTTCTGCTGAGCTGTTAAATCCTGAGTGAAGTTTCCCCCATTTCCAGTGGCCACCGTTGTCTGAGGCTGGTTCGGAGCAGGGCTGGGGTTGCCCTGACATTTCTGGGACTGCGGCCAGCCAAGAAGAAAAAAAGACGAGTGTTTTACAATTTGCTTTTGTCAAAGTGTGGAGAAGGGGGAAAGGGAAGCGTCCTTTTTTTTTTTTTTTTTTCAGCATCACATTCCTGTGTTTTTCTTCAGCCTGGAAAATATATTAGTGCTGGTGCTTTCCTCTCTGGAAACAAAGGAGCTAAACGGGACTGAGGAAGCAAGGAGTGGGAAGGAGGTTTGGGAAGTTTAAAAGAGAAAGACTTGGAGCAGCCAGGAGTTCCCTTTTCTTAAATGAAATCTCTGCCTGTGTGGGTAAGCGGTACAGCAAAAATCCAGACCTGCAGGTAAATGGAGAAGCGGAGACCACAAAGGAAATTTCCGCTAACCTCATCCCGCCTGTCAAGAAGGTGAAGAAGAAAGTTAAAAGACACACAACAGGCTCTGGGACCTGTTGGACTGCGCAAAGATAAATCACTGAACAGTAAAGCTGTATGGCATTGGTCTCCTTTTAAAGGAAAAAGACGTGAAAATTCATCTCTGGCAGGGGAACTTCCCTGAGAGTGTAAGTTTCAAGTCAAATTCTTGTCTTTCTGCTCTATGTACGGGACCCTTTCTCTGTGTGTCTTTGCATGTGTGTGTAGTGAGAGTGTGAGAGAAACAGAGAGAGAGAGAAGGATGCAGATCACGCTGTCGTTTTAGATAGACAGTATCCTGTTACAGAAGGATGATCTCATTTTTTCATAAAGTGATCCATTCTGTGTTTTTCCAAAAATAACTGTAAAACTTACAAAGCCACTAGGGCATGACTGAGGTGTAATCAAGCACTTATAAATCACACAAAATAGCCAGCCTGTGCTTTGCATTTTTAATCACTTGTGCAAGATATACTGTTAACATCTAATTTTTCTCCTTCTCTTCCTTCCCCTGCCCCCCAACACAGATTGCACAATGAACTGGAGGCCAGCTCTCAGTTTAGCTGTGCTGTGGGCAGTATGGTTAGTGTGTGGCTCTGAGAAGACTGAGAGGCTTGTGGAAAGAGGGAGCCACGGAGTTAGGAAAGTGCCCCTGGCTTACAGGGCTTCAAGCAGCCTCCTGAGAAGGTCTGGAGCTTCCCTAAGGAATTCAAGCCCAAATCCTCAACACCCTGTCACCAAGAGGGATTCTTCAGCACCTCCAAAGCCACCTGCCAATCTCCTGCAAGGGGAAGCACGTTCCCAGGCCAGGGGCATGGGGACCAGAATGAGACTGGTACAGAGACTCACAGCTGCAGCCAAATACCCCAAGCCTGAGATGATTAAGGATGAAGGGATATCCTCTGCCACCCAGTCACGAGTGGTACGTTTCCCTTCAGGGTCAAGTTCTCCCAATGTCCTGGCCAGCTTTGCAGGGAAAAATCGGGTGTGGGTCATTTCTGCCCCCCATGCCTCTGAGGGCTACTACCGGCTCATGATGAGCCTGCTGAAAAATGACGTTTACTGTGAACTGGCTGAGAGGCACATCCAGCAGATTGTGTTGTTCCATGAAGAAGGAGAAGAAGGGGGAAAAGTTAGAAGGATAACCAATGAAGGGAAAATTCTGGAACAGCCACTAGATCCTGCCCTCATCCCTAAGCTCATGAGCTTTCTGAAACTGGAGAAAGGGAAATTTGGCATGGTACTGTTGAAGAAAACTCTGCAAGTGGAGGAAAGATACCCCTACCCAGTCAGGCTAGAGGCCATGTACGAAGTCATTGATCAGAACCCCATCAGAAAAATCGAGAAGATGAGGCAGAAGGGCTTCATCCAGACATGCAAAGCAGCTGGGGTGGAGGGGCAAGTGGTGGAGGAAGGCAATAATGGGGGCACCACGCACCCTACCCCTGGCAGTGAACACGTCCAGGTGTCAGCAAGGAAGGAGGATCCAAGGAAGAGTAATAACCAGCCAGCAAGGACCAAAATAGTGAGGAAACCAATGACAACCACTGTGGCCACTCCTTTGCCTACAGTAAGGACCACTACCCTCCCTCCCACCACCACAACTACTCGTGCCACCACCCGTGCAGTGACAACAGCCAGCCGGTCTACAACAACAACTACACCCCTCCCCAGCACACAGAGGACCTGGACCATGAAGTCACATTCCACCACTGAGTACCACAGGCTGCCAGTAGTCCCTGATGCCACCACACCACGAGTCACAGCCTCTGAGGACTTCTACTCTTCTGCGTGGAAAACAAACCGCAGGGACCGGCAGCGTGGCCACCAAGAGAAACAACTGGCAGCCACACGGAAACCAAACAAGGCTGCACGCTATGACACTTTCACAGAAGTCCCAACAGCTGCCTCAGTGCACTATACAAAGGCAAATGTGGGTAGATTTAAGGATAACAGAACTGACAGAAAGGACTTTAACCACAGGGACCTGAATGTCACACCTGGGCAACACAAACCAACTAAGACTAAACCACCAAAAAAGAAGACCCAAGAAAAGATACTCAGTAATGAGTATGAAGATAAGTATGACCCGAGCAAGCCTGCTAGTTCCCATTTAGAGGAACAGTTTGCAGCAGGAAATATTCCCCCAAAGAAAGGAAAAGAATCAAAGAAGCATGAACGAATGGATAAACCTGAGAAGAAGAAGAAGAAGGACAGACCTGACAAGCAGCAGAAGAGTGAGAAGCAGTCCAAGAAGGTCAAAGCTGAGAAAAAGAGCAAGCAGGACAAAGATCGCAGCAAGAAAAAGAAGGGAAGCAGGACTGAGAATGAGGATTTTCCAAAGCCCAACAAGAAGACCTTCCTACAGCCTCCCAGGAAATCAGCAACTAACTTCCTGGAATATTTTGAAGGCAAGAGGAGGCTCATTGTAAGTAACTCATTCATCTGAATTTTATTACCTAAATGAAGTCATATCTCCCTCCTAGTAGGAATATGTGGAACTGTAAGTTTATAGTGGGTTTCTGTTACTCTTTTTTGGTGCTTCTTTCTTAAGAGGTAAAATTTGTAGACTGAAATGACTGTTTTCAACAGGTTTCACAGCCTCATATTGGACATCCTACATGCAGTATAAAAATCAGTCATCTAGAGATTAGGCTAAAACCTCTTCCCAGCCACTTCCATGAGCCACCATATAGCCATCAGATTACCCTGTTTCCAGTGGATATGTAGGTATCAGGATCTGTATCATTACAATCAGTAAAATGAGGTTCCAGTGTGGATTACATCCTTTCATCACCTCGGGGTACTTGCCAAAGTTACCACATTTCAGTGCTCTGCATGTCCTGCCAGCTGGCATACCTGCTTTACATTGGTGCTGGTGTCCCAAAGCTGGAAGCAGGCCAGGTGGCTTGGCAATACTAATGCACGTCTGACTGAGGATATGCACAAAGGTTTGTGATCAGATGCCCTGAGGGATGGGAATTTGGGATTAAGAGCTGATGGGAATTTGGCATTCAGATCTCAAAGACATCTTCAGAGATCCTGTGCAAACTTTATTTTGGTTTTTTCTCCTGCTGTTTGTATTAAACTGTAACACTCCAGTAAGTTTTCAAGCCTGAGAACTTCAGTATGGTCTGGAGTTACTTGTCCCCAGGTTTTAGAGCATTGTATGTTTTTCCAACTACTTATAAAACCACTTCACCTGGGACAGGAAACAGTTTTAGTTGTAGTACAAATGTTTTTCCTGGCAGATGACACACATCCTGAAGGGTACACTTTGGAAAACAGCTCTTTAAAAATATTATTGTGGGAGTTGGTTTCTTGCAATTATCCTATTGCAAGCTGGTCTGTTTCACAGTTATTGTCCAATAGTCACTGTCACAAATGCCTTTGACTTTCATGCTCCATATTCCAGTACAAATAGCTAAGGTGCCAAGCTGAGATGCCAAGCTAAGATTTCAACCACTGGAATTTAATGCATCATTCTGCTGATGATTCATGGGCCTGAAAACAAGGCAACTTTCTTCTCCCCCTCCCCGTTCTTCAAGATGTAGGGACTGTGCAGAGCTAGTACTGGAAGTGGAAAAAAGCCATATATTTGAAAAAATTGAACTTGACTGAATTTTGCAAATAATACCTATGAGTAACTGGTTAACTAATATTTAGCCAAAACAAAAGGTCAGAGAGTTGGGATCCATGCAGAAGTTGGGATCCTTGAAATCTGGTCTCAACATTGTGGTTTCCAAGAATATATGTAGCATTAGGACAAATATAAACAAATTTGAAAATAAATGAGCCAAAAGTAAAGCTCACAGATGTCGGGCTGCTAATTCATAACACCATCAGAGTCCTGGCAACTTAAAGGATTGTCTGAAATTTGAACCTTCTGATACTGGGCCACCTCACAGCTGGATCTCTGAGAAAAGTGTTGCACAATCTCAGGTTATCAGGCCAGAACTCACTGAAGACAAATGATTATGCCATGCTGAACTTCGCTTTTCCTAGAACCTAATGACATCCTGAACCTGCTTATTCTGAAGTTCCCTGAAGAATAGGTTTGGTCTGGTTATTAGTAAAAGCAGTGGCTGAACTCTACATTCTCATGGCCAACAAAGGGGCACATGTGGAAAACAAAGAACTTCTCAAGCTTCTTTGAATCCACACATGTGCCTATTTGCATCCCTTTCTATCAAACTGTTCAGTTCCCTTAGGGGAACAATCCTTACAATTAACTGTCATTCACGAGTCTTTAAACTCCTTCTCCAGAGAATTAACCAATATTGCTGCAGAAACGTTCTACCCAAGCTGTTCCCCATTGCTTTGCTGTACTTTGTCTTTCAGACTGGCTTCCAAGAACATTTTTTCAGTCCTTTTCCAAACATCTTTTGAGAGGGACATGAGGTTTTAAGTTCTGCATCATTAACAATTTCAGATTTCAGTGTGAATTTCAAACATCTGGAATTTTGAAGTCTATTCTGGGTTAAGTTCAATTAATGACACATACAGGTCCCAGGTGCAGAAACTGAAAAAAATGTACAGGTTTTGAGTCCAACAGCCTCACCTCTCTATAGTGGGGCTTTTATTGCTGTCTTACAAATGTTGAGAAATTTTGGCCTTGTGAGTTTGGATTTTTTGTTTCTTTCTCTGTGGTGAGGAAATGCCAACTGACAGCTTATATGTAACACTCCACATATACCCACATGCACATATACACATATGCATACACACATGCATGCATGCAAACAAGGAACAGGAAGATGATCAGAGAACTAGAGCACCTCTCCTATGGAAACAGGCTGAAAGAATTAGGATTGTTCACCCTGGAGAAGAAAAAGCTCCAGAGAGAGCTTATAGGAGTCTTCCAGTACCTAAAGAGAGCTTACAAAAAAGAGGGAGAGTGATAGTTGTGGATGCTCTATCCCTGTAAGTGTCCAAGTCCAGGGTGGATGGGGCTTTAAACAACTTGGTCTAGTGGAAGGTGGCCCTAGTGGAAGGTTGGAACAAGATGATCTTGAAGGTCTCTTCTCACCCAAAGCATCCTGTGATTCTGTGATGCAAACACCGAGAAAGACAGTGCATATACAGCCTGGGTTAAAACAGACCTGTCAGAAAACTTTGACTGGAAGTTTGCTTTGTTCTATAAGGTTTGATGAAGTGGATCAGATTCAGGTTTGACTCTGCATTCCAGCTTATGACCTCCAAAACTAGGAGAAGACAATACAAACCAATGGTCTGTTTTTCATCTCAGTCCTCAAATCCTTTTTCTTTTCTTTTCATTTTTTTTTAATTTTTTTAATTTATTTTTTATTTGAAGCATTTTTATATGCAATTGAAAAGGAATGTGTTACATGCTGTAGCCCAGAAATCAAATCCTCTTTGTGCCTGTCACTCCCATTCACTTTCATGTCCCAAATCTGTAGACATACCAGGGGCCTTTGCATAAATGAGAGGCAGATTTTATAAGCTTGGAAATGTTTTTACATTGATGAACTGGATTTATAAAGAGTGTACAGTAAAAATTAGCCTTCAGACCCCATAAACTTCAGAAGGCAGCCAGAAAAGTATTACTCTTGTTACACATTAAAGCACAAATTTTTATTCCAAGGATTTTGGTGATTATTTGTGACCTTAAATCGTAAAACTTGAGTCCAGATTCCAGCTCCCTTTGTATTTGGGGTATCAGTGGCAGGTGCTCGATTGCAGTTCACTGCTGCCAGTTAGAATGATTACATTGCTAGAGCTGCAGCATTCCTAAGCACTTTCTGCTGGAAACTGCTGCATAGGACACTGAATGTTGTTACACACACCCCTTCCCTGGAATATTTCATCTCAGTCACTGATGAAGGATCTAAGTTGTGCACTTTAAACTTTCTAAAAATTAAATCTTTTCAACCCTTAGAAGGCTTTGAAATAAGTACTGTAAAATGTAGAGCTTTTTATACATTTGTTGTTGTAATTGTTCCTCTTCCTTTTCACCCACAGCTGTGCCTTCAAGCAAGTATAAGTCCCATAAGACATCAAAGTGGCTTAGAACAAAGAAAAGCAAAATCAGTCATTTTCAGATGAGGTCACATGGCCTTAGCAAGTCTTCAAGGTCTTCTTAGATGGCCATCAGTTACATAAGTACTCCTGTAGCTCTAGTTGTACTCACACCTTGGCACTCAAAACAGCCACCGGAGCCCTGCCTGGGCCATGGGATGAGGGCAGAGTGGCTCCTATGTTCCCAAGGCTCCCACTGTGAGTGACTAGGGGAAATCCTAGATTGACAGCACCACTGAAGGCCGTGATGGAGACCTGGTGCGAGTGGCAGGGAAAGAGATAAAAGGAGAGTACATGGCTTTCTGTAAAATATAGCGATATTTCTTCTACAGCATTGTGGTAGAAACAGCAGAGGCACTGAATGTCCTTGGGTCAGGCCTGGGCATGAAGGTACACTCCAAACACAGATAAATAACAGCTTTATGGCCCAGTTTGCAGACAGTGACTAGTTCTCCTTCAGTAAAATAATCACCTGCTTCATTCCTTATACTAAACAAGCTCTTTTGTCTCTGCCACCAACCAGCTGATCACAACCCCCAAGGCAGACAACACCATGTACGTACAGCAGCGAGATGAGTATCTGGAGAGCTTCTGCAAGATGGCAACGAGGAAGATCTCAGTCATCACAATTTTTGGCACCATGAACAACAGCAGCATGAAAATTGACCACTTCCAGCTAGGTTCTTTTTATTTTAATACTTTCTTTCCATCTCATGGGCACAATACAGACAGCAACAGGAGAAATTGCCCCAGCTTGGGTCAAAATCTAAGACAATGCAGGAACTGCAAAGTAGCTAATTTAGACATACTTAGTGCCACCTTCTTCACATTCAGAGTTTCCATGTAGACAGCTGACACTGGGCATCCATCTCTCTTAGATAGCTTTGAAACAACTGCTGTCAGTGTCCAGGTCCTGAGGAAGCACTCACCAAAGCCAGTGCAAACCTGTCCTTTTGTAACAATAGTGGTTGGACAAAGACTTCAGGTTGCAATCCAGCAAAGCACTTAAGCTTAGGCAACTCTTGAACAATGTGAACTATCTCATTTCTGTCTGCATCTTAAAGTTAACACCACTGTGAATGCTTTGCTGGATGAAGCCAAAGAAATACAAATATTGTACAGTTCTATACTGCAAACAGAATAAAAGCTTCTAATTTTGCTTATAAGTCCACCACATCTTTCCCCTCGAAGTTCATCTGGTTTTACCAAACCTTGGGAAAAGATGTGTGATGGAACAGAAAGTTCAGGACCAGACCAGCTGCAGGGTGTTTCAGATCTGGCATATAAATGGCTAGAAGATCACAGACTTCTGTCTGGCTTCCAGCTGTGCCTCTGCTACTCTCAGAGGGGCAGGATCTAGCAGGGGACCTAGCCTTGTGTCTCTGAATAACAGGGAGTTACAAATCCTACCAGACTGTCCATTTGTGCACTTCTTTGACAAACCTGGAGCAGTACAGGATTTTCCACATCAGGCCAAGGTTACTCAAGGTCACTTTTTGTGTACCTAGATCCATCTGCCTGTCAGTGGACTGTTTAGGATTATATTTAGCTCTAGTCTGCTAATATTCAGATATTCACTCTGACATAGACCATACTCTTTCAGCCTGTTCCAAACTTAACATACATCCAAACTTTCCCCAAACCACACAAGTGTATGTAACAGCTGAGCTCTCACTGGAGGAATTAAATTGTTGAAGAAAAACAGGAGACTTAGAAGAGTGTAAGTTAGACCTTACATGAAGTTCACCTTACAGTTTTGCCCAAAACCACCAAATCCTGAGCTTTATAGAAATACATACTATAGAAACAAATAATACAAACATATTTCTGTTCTACCTCCCTTTCTCCTCTACTCTCCCTGTTTGTATGGCCACTTTGAGGCTCACTCTCTGAGCATCTGAGGCAGCAAAAGCTCCTCACAAACATTTTGTACATACACTGTATGTTTCTGTAGTGAGAAGTTTGAGCACCCAGCACAATGAGGTCTACTCAGAGTGCTGTATCTTGGGACTGAAATACAAATGACAACAACTGAAAAGCCAACAGAAAAGACTTTTCACTTGAAATTTCAAATGCGTTTAGAAGCAGTGAATGAAAGAGGTCAGTGACACTGGTCAAGATTAGCTCACAGTGAAACCAGAGAGTATTTCCCAGTTTCCCACTGGAATGACACAAAAGCTGAGTGTCACTGCAGAGGTCTTCAGACCAAGTTAGCAATGTGGTCTCTTTTCCCCAGCTCATAGGAACAGGGCTTTAATCAACTAAACATCAGCCCCCAGCTACCTCAACCTATTATCATAGCAAAGACCTAATCTATTAGGCCACTGTACTGCTAAAACAACCTTCTGGCCTTCTTTGTAACCTCATTGGAATTATTTCTAAAGATAATTCATCTTCTCAGCCTGTCTAGCTGCCAAAGATGTATGGAGAAACATTTCCCCACTCTTTCAGAGGAAAAGCAAAGAGAGCAAGAACTTAGCAGGTAGCAGCAGAGTCTCAGCTCTGGTGGTTCATCATGCTGATCCCAGATGTCCTTTATGAGGCAGGGAGCAGGGACAAGTAGTGATTTCTTCTTTTTTCTCCACAGGAATAATTTTCAAGTTTGAAAGACAGGTCAGCCTTTGTGGCATTATTTTTTAACTTGATACAGAATTTTCTGTATCACTCTGTAATTTAATTTTCTTCTTTTCATTGTAAGTTTTGAAAGAAAATCTCTTAAAAAAGGAAACTTTAAAGGGCTAACTTCATATTGATATCTAGAGTTTAAAGCAGAAGGGTGCCATAGGTCAATTGGTCTAATTTACTCCTCTACCTTAGCTGTTTTCCATCACATTTCACAATAACAACATTTGCATTTTTCTATCTCCATCTAGGCCAATGAGATAGTCTTTGCTTTTAAACATGAACTTTTGGTCAATGTTTTAATGGTCATACTTGCCATTAGTAATATATAAATCTCACTCATGAAGCAGCTGATGAAGGATTCACATATATTTTATGAAGTGGATAACCAGCTAGCACATCCAGCAACCCATGCAATCAAAAGCTGATAACATTGCTTGTTAATTGTTTATAAAACTTTGAACTGAGGTACATATAAGAATGAAAAATCATGTAAATTAGATATATAGCATAATAAGTATAACCAAATTTTAATATTTGATGGCTTTTTTTTTTGTTTGTTTTTGTTTTTGTTTTTGTTTTTGTTTTTGTTTTTGTTTTTTTGTAAGCAGTTGATTCAAGGTGTGAAACCTAAAGATCAGATTCTAATTCAGACATTTTCCCAATATTTTAATTCAGAAGTTTCATTCAGTCTATACACAGGATGGACCTACTGCAAAATTTGAATCAAATCATTATGCTTCTTAAAAGTCATGTACGTTCAGAAAATTATTTAAAATGCTTTGTTGTATAATAACTGGAATCTTTCTTGTTGCTGTGTGCTCAACTTGGATCAATTAATCACATCTGTATTTGCTGAAAAACAATTATGGAGCAAGAGACTGGAAAGTTGTACCTCTGGATTCCACCTCTTGATGACCTGCTATGTCTCTGACTTCAGGCAGGTCACTTAAGGCATGGCTGGGGTTTCTGAGCGAGGATATGAATATAACATTCATAGTGGTGTCACGGGGCATGGGCAAGCAGTGTTTGCAGGGAGCTCTGGTGCCCAGGTGACATTTCACTTGGTGTGTGGTTTAGCCTCTCTTTAGCTTTCCAGGCCCACAATTGCATATGGAAGCTTGTTTCAGCACTGTTGCAGTTGTACAGGGCTGTGCTGAGTGCTAGAGCTGAGGCTGTGCTGATGACACAGAGATTTTCAGGACTTGACCGCACTACCCGCTGGTTCCATGGGAAGTAAGGAACCTCAGAACCTCCACAGGCTTGTCTTCAAATTTCTGTCTTCAGAAGTCTTTTTCTCTTTGCTTCAGAATGTTTTCTTTGAGTGGGCCACTGAGTAGATAAAAGTCACACTCAAAATTAAGTTTTTGCCTATCAGGCTGCTAGAATCAGCAAGCAGAAGGAGGAGGGAGTGCCAGAGTGGGGTATCTAGAGAAGTATGCTGCCAGCACTGCAGCATTCAAGACATGTTAAACAGTTTCTGGTTTCTTGGAGTCACTAAATCTCCCATGTAAATTTTCAAGACTAGTAAGGTTAACTCTAGTGTCCTGGCCATCCTCAAGTTGTTCTAACTATATTTTACTGACCCAAACTGCCTATGCTGTTTTATTTGCACATGGTGCATATTGTCAAAATGTTTTTTTCAATTACGGAAGTGGCTGTATTTCAGGAGCTGGTGAAATCATTAGTACATGCATATGCATGTATGAGCATATTGAAAAAATCGAAAAGATCTTTCTAGGAAAAAGCAAGATTTTTCAAAAGAACATGCAAATAATAAATACTGAAGTGCATGAGCCCTAGGATAGACTGATTTTCAAAGACTATTGGGATGGAAAACTGCACATAAAAGGTTAAAATTCATAGTGCTACATGGATGGTTTGTAACACATTGAATATGCAGCAGGAAGAGAGTTTCTGAGAAAGGAATTCTCCCTTTTGTTTTGAGGCAAAATTAAAGGCAGAGTGCTGTGTGATTCCACAACTATTTTTATTTCTCCTTTGCCTCTCATTAAGATAATGAAAAGCCCATGAAAGTGATAGAAGATGAAGATCTTGTGGACCAGCAGCTCATCAGTGAGTTGAGGAAAGAATACGGGATGACCTACAATGATTTCTTCATGGTGCTGACAGACACTGATATGAAGGTCAAGGTGAGGGTTTCAACTCTTTGAACTCAGCTCTCTTGAAAGAAAATGCATTAGAAAAATATGGGAAAAAATATGGAAAAATCTAGGGAATTACAGTACAGGCTTGCATGTGAGGCACATAAGAGACTGATGCAGGACCTGGTCATTGCTGGAGGAAAAGCAAAAGAACAGTAAGTGAAATTTTCAGAACTTAGGTAGCTCTCTTCATCTTTTGCACTTGGGGGACATCAGGAATTGTGTGTTTCTGCTGGAATGGTGAGGAACAGGACCTCCCCACAGCTGACAGGGTTTTAGTGTAGTACCTGGCATTCTAAAACACACGGTTTGGCTGCTCAACTGGATGACAGCACACTGCATAAGGAAAATCCTCTAGCTGAATGACCTTACAAAAGAATGTAATAACTGCCAAGTCCTGGCCTTATCACATCAGGCAAATAGTGAAAACATGCCACTTTCAAAGGGCAGTTTGACTGCAAAAACAATTATATTTTCCATAGTTTCTGATCTATTTTAGGCCTTGTTGCCTGTGTGCAAATTAGAATACTTGGATCTCTAAATATTCTACAGTGCTGTGATACATGCAGAAAGGCTGCTAATAGGAGCATCCTTATATTCACCTGTCTTGTTTATTTTTCTTAACAGCAATACTATGAAGTACCCATAGCAATGAAGTCTGTGTTTGATTTGATTGACACCTTCCAATCACGAATTAAAGACATGGAAAGACAGAAAAAAGAGGGCATTGTCTGCAAAGAAGATAAGAAGCAATCCCTTGAGAGCTTCTTATCCAGGTATCTATCACCTTCTGTTCTTATCTGCTGCTAGTTCTACTAATTATCATTGTACCAGAAAAATACTTATGTAATTATTTCTAGGATTTGTAAATATAGGCTCCTCAGTATTTACAATGTTAAGCAAATACAGAGATGCAACCAGAACTGAATGCAGTCTTGTATAGAACACTGGAAGTCAGGAAGCATGTTTCCTAACTGCACCTTCCTTGGACACTGATTTTCAGTACCTCAGTTTCCCCATCATTACATGGAGATAATAAAACTGATTTGTATTAGAAAAGTAAATAAGGATTAATTCACAGATGTTAGCTCAATGTTTTGAGCGCACGAAGCACAGTGTTTATGTGTTTTGGTCATCAACCATCCCAATCTCATTAATTCCATTTTAATCCCTTCCATGTAGTTCAAATCAGTCATTAATTCTCTAACTTCCTTCTTATCCTGCTTGACATAACAGTTGGTCTTTGCCAGTATTAGTCATACGTATTATTAAAGGTCTTGCAGATGTCTTTTGCAAAATGTTGGAGACCTTCTGCAGAAAGACAAATTTGTTTATGCAATCTCTATATGCTATGTTATTACTCTACCTTGAGACCTAAATTCCAGGCAATAAATGTGTCTGGACTGTGGGTATTCAGACCCACAGAACAGTTGTGCAGCTGCAGCCCTCTCTCAATTATCACAGGATAACTGACATGAAATTAGGGCTACCCCACCATTCTAGACCTTACCAGTTACAACTGCATCCTCCTCACCTACTATGAGAATCCATGGGAATATACTGTTAATGCCAGACAGCTTTAAAAATAACTGAGGCAGCATGATGGATTATGATGAGGAAGAGAGGAGCAACAAGTAAATGAATAGGCTGTTGGTTCATAAACATTTTAAAATTCAATGGCCACTTCAACAGAAAGAGAATCTTTAACAAGATCCACCCCACCCACCTCATCACCTCCAGTTTAGGTCCCAGTGATTCATCCTTGAGACCACCAAGAAGAACCACAGTTTGGAAACAGATGATCAGCACAAGAAGGAGCTTGTATACTGGAAAGGGACAGGCCCCAAATCCTTCTTTGCTTGGAAATAGCCCTAGTAATAAACACACATTAGAAAACTGGGCACAAAAAATGCAGAATGTTGCATGTATAAACAGAACTGCTGCTGCACAGAATGCATTTGTTGTCTGTGAAAGAAGCATCAGGCTTTAAATATTGGGTGAAGTTCTCTAGTCACATTAACTGGTCAGATTCCCAGTAAAATTAATTCCAGCTTTGTCCAAGACCATGTTCCCAGTCGAACAAGAGTCCTGGCATCATCTCCCTGGTGTTGCTCCTTGTGGAGGTCAGTTACAATAATGCAAATACTGTTCTTAACAAGCCTGCCTGGTGTGAAAGGAGACCATGGGAGCCACAGCCAGCTTGAGTAATGCTTAAAAGCCACATGTAGAAGGAGGAAAACCTTACATTTGGGGGTGAGTCCCCCTCTAAGACTTAGACACTGGCTGTGCTGCTCTCTGGGCTCACACATCAGAATTGGATGCAAAATAGGTAAAAGAGGAAGAAAGAATCCACACAGGGAAGGGTCTGTCAGATTTGTCAGGAGTATTGCTCCATGGCTTCTGATGCCAGAAATAAAGGAGAAATCTGTACATTACTGCTGTGAAGGACCAACTGAATTCATTGCTAAGATGTAGTCCCAGATAAGAACACCACGTGCTCCTGCAGCAGGGGAATAAACAGCTTGAGTGGCTTTCAGCACTTCTCAGCTCTGTGTAACTCCAGAGGAGATGTTACAACAAAAACACAAAGCAATATAAAAGTATCTTAAAGTGACTCACAGTTTTTCCCTAGGCAAAACATGATCCAATGGCTACGTTCTCACTCACTGTTCATAGGTAACAAGATGCTTTTCTATACAAAATAGCACAAAGATTACTTTATTTGCCGTTTTCAGAATAGTGACACAAAATTTCCCTCCTTTTCTTCACATCACATATATGATCCTTAATGCTTCTCATTCCTATTCCCTTAACTGTACACACACATTCACTTCTCTTTGCTGTTCCTCCTAAGAAAGATGAAAATTGAGGAGGTTTGCTTTTCAAGGATTTACTTTTCTAATTGTAAAAAAATTAAAAGATTACTATCAATCAACAAGCAAAGACATCAGCATGCCCTGCTCTTCTAACAAATTCTCTGACTTTGAGCAAGTCCCACCACATCTTCAGCTTCTCTTAAGTGAAGCAGAATTGACCCTTTGCATTAGCCTTCATTTTGAGATCTTCACATGGTACAGCAGAAAAGCAGGCTATTATTATAACAGAGTAACATCTGCATCCATTTAAAAGATCATTTCCTGCTATAAAAATATCTCTGCAGCTTTGCAAATTCCTATAAACATGATTTATTTAGGTTAAGTGGAGAAGTACCTATATTCAAAAAACAAATTGTTGAGAGAGTATTAAGAACCCCTAGAGTTCAGATTTTTAAAGATTTCAAGTGTCCTTATGGCACTGCCTTTCCTCAACAGGAAAGGAAGGAGATCCTTGTGCAAAGTCTTGGGTAGATTGTGCAGTCCCTCTTAAAGAAAGATTCCAAGAATTATCTTACTGCCCCACGTATGCGTTATACAGCCACAGGCTGACACAGCCACACACTTACAAGCAAGCTCAGATTTAAAGCCACATACCTATGAAGCCTTGAATGTATTTTGAGCAAACGTGGTGCAGGAAAGAAAAAAGAGGTCAGTGATTATTTACACAGAAGCATGAGTTATGTCTGAAATGAAGATACACCCTAATTCTCAGACAGCCCTTGGACTGCAGAATAACTGAGCAGTTCCAGCAGTGGTGAACGACGTAAAAGCTAAATGCCTAGTGAGGAATTCCACAGGAATCTTTCTCTCTTGAATATACACTTCTCAGCATTGCTGTAACTACTGAAGGGGCTTTGAGCAAAGATCATAAACTTTGCAGTGTTTGTTTGGAGAAGCAGCAGCACTGCAGGTGTTTCTTTGAAAGTTTTGGAGGCGTTACATTCAAAACAAGCTTTATCCTCTCCCAGTGATGGACAGAACTGGGAAGATTTCCCATCCAGCTGTTACTTAGAAGTTGTGAGAGATACATCTCAGCCTACAGAGAACAGAAATGCTGAGAAGACTTGAGTCACATGTTGTGACCATGCCTGGCCATACTCTCTTTTCAGGTTCCGATGGAGAAGGCGGCTGGTGGTGATCTCTGCTCCCAGTGATGAAGATTGGGCTTATTCCCAGCAGCTTGCTGCTCTCAGTGGACAAGCCTGCAATTTTGGTGAGTCAAGTGGAATTATATTCTTGCTCCCCCAAACCACATCCTTCCTGGTGATGTGATGGATTCCTTTGCTCAAGTTTGAACCTGGGCAGTCTGAGGAGTCTGACAACTGAAAACTCTTCTCCAGATCCAAGTGGAAGATTGTGCTAAGCAGGTAGTACAGTACAGTGACAGCTAAGACAGCTAAACAAAGTGTCCCCTGGAATCATTTGTGAAGCATTACACTAATGTAGCAGAAACTGATAGCATTCCAAAGTTTCTCTTCAGGCTTGTACTTCAGGAGAGTAACAGTTGTTTTGGGTTTGTTTTTTTTGTACTGCACAAATTAACAACACAAGGAAAATGCTTTGGTTAGGGCAGGTCCTCTAAGATCCAACTCAGAACTGGGCCAGGCATCAGGCAGATATATGGACACCAGGGTTTTTCTTTCTTTTCCTTACTGCTTCATTGCCAAAGTTTGTAGAAATATTAATGGAAGCTACTTTAATCCAATAAAGGCCCTCCCAGACCCATAACTAGGTAGTTAAGATCGAATTATATAGTCAGTATGACTACGTAATTCAGTAAGAGAGGGGCTCTTCCAGGAGACAACTAAGGGCAAGACCCAGAGGCACTCTTCTGTCTTCTTGTCATGAAGTGCAGAAAGACTTACTCCTTCAGTTCCTAGCAATGCACACACCATACAGGGTCTAGACTTGACTCCTTCAACAGAATGAAACAGATCCCTTTCAACAGCTGCAATTTCAATGCATTTCAATTGCACCAGAAGGGAGATCTACACCTGGCTTTCATTCAGAGCATCAGCATCACCCCATTTGGAAAGTATCAAAGTAAACTGTGACAAGGACCACTGAAAAATGCTTTCTGAAGAATAAAATGTAGTCAAAACAGTTGAGTATCCCCACCCTTTGGTAGTGACAGCTTGAACATGATCCAGTGAGTTTCTAAAGCATTTGTCAATGGGTGTTTTAACTAAGTGGTTTGTTTCCAAGCATCTTACCTCCACAATGTAAAAGCAGTTACATCAAAGATTTTGTGGATTGTAATGACTCATGTTACATGAACAGTCTCTGCTGTCCCTAAGGTCTTTGAAGCAGAGGCAAAAGTCCATGCCTCTGTGAAGAACCAATGGAAGAAGCGAGTATCTGTCATAAGCTATTCCCTGCAGTCATTCAGAGTTTAACTGGCATAAGTTACATTGCCTCTAAATGACTCGTTGCTGTGTGTATAAGTAAAAGCTTTATTAGTGAAGAAAACAGTGCAGGAAGATTCCAGATTTGGAGAACGGCCTCTGCAATTTACAGGCATATCTGATGCTTGTATCCCTATGCTACAGAACCACACCACCATGCTGCTGCTGTTGGAACAGCTTTATGCAACTGATATCACGTTTATTCAACATATCACCTTATCCTAACGTTTAAGACAGGTGATGTGACTGGCAGGGACTCCACAGAAATCAGTAACTCTTCTGGAGAGCTGGCTGAGACTGGGCCCTGGTTCAGGAAGCACAGACCTGGCTGATTAAACTGAAATCTGCCCAAGGATAAGCAGAATGATCTGTTCTGACACAAAACCTTCATTTCCTCCACAGGTCTGCGCCACATAACTATCCTCAAATTGCTGGGAGTTGGAGAGGATATTGGAGGTGTCTTAGAGTTGTATCCAATTAATGGTAAGCGACTGTTTCCATTTTCTTCAGTACTACCCATGAACAGCATTATACCGTGTTGAGTGCTTCTTTGCTGTAATTTCTTTAGAGGGATGAGTATGACAGTTTTCCTCTTTTGTTTTGTTTCTTTTAAGATATAAGATGACACAAAAGCAAACAAAAAGCTTTCTTGGTGTTTCTGTGCTAAATATTAAATAGGTACCTCAGGACAGAAAAGCACAAGTATCTGAAAGTAACCTCACATTTTGATTTCCCACATAAGCTTACAGTCCCCACTACACTCCTCTGCCAGCCTTGCTATCACAGACAGGGATGTCCTGGGCCCTCTACATGCTCAAGAGTTGCAGGGCTAATAGAACACACACTCAGCAGATTCTCCTCTCTGGATCCCTCATTTATATTCATAGAATGGCTTGGAGTGAATAGGACCTCTTAAAGATGATCTAGTTCCAACCCCTGCCAGGGGCTGGGGCATCTTGCATTTCATTGGGTTGCTCAAAGTCCCATCAAATCAATCCTTGAACACTTCCAGAGACAGAGCATCCATACGGGTGCCACACCACCCATATCCTAAAAAACCTCTTCCTTACATCTAATCTAAATCTACCCTCTTTCTGTATAATATTAATACCCCTTGTTCAGTCTCTAGGTCCTGTTAAAAAGCCTTTCTCCATCTTTCTTATAAGATCTCTAGTATTCCACTTGCATCCCAGTAGGCTACTCCAGGTAGATCCTTAAGAGAGTGGGTACTTTGCAAATGCTGCAGGTTCCTCTAGTATCTAATCCAAACAACTGCTTCCATCAGTGGTGGAACAAAGACAGAAAGCAGCTTGTTTATCCCATCTGTGCTCCAACTGCTCTGTGCATGAATGTCCTTCTACAGCACAGGAACATTAAGTTCATGTATGAGAAAAAATAGACAGAGGAAGCTGATGTCAGACTTCACCCATCAACACTCTTGCAGGCTCCACTGGAGGCTTCATGACTTTGTTTATAGCTCCTATTTGTTTAATCTCTCCTTGAATTGATATTGACTCCTAGCACATGTTCTTCTGTGAGAACTTCTAGAGGGGTACCTTTTATTTGTCCTGAACATGGCCCCTATAGCTTTGTTTGATTCCCCTTATTTCTTGTGTGAGGAAAAAGGTGAACATTTAATCCCTATTCACCCCTGAAGTAACACTGACATTCTCTCCACCTTGCTTCTGCTTCAACCATGTTATCAAAGGACCTTTTGAAGTCTTCTGAAAATTCACATAGCCTTTATCAGCTAGGTCACCCTTAACCCACCTGCTTGCTGACCTCTTTCAGAGAACCTTAAGTCTGTAAGGCAGGGTGCCACCATGTAAGAGTCCTGTTGCCAAGCCAGCTATGTATATATGTACCTACTGATCTTAGTTTTCTCACAGTTTCTACTCATTTACCCAACACAGACTTCACACTTAAAGGCCTGGAGCTCACCAGGTTTACCCTAGAACATATACTTTGAATAGGAAGTAATATCTACCACATCCCCTACCTCACATATCATGACAGTTCAAGGTTGAGGCTCTATAGGCTTTTGCAATTCTTCTATCGCACTTCAATTCCTGTGATTTCTTTCACTGTTACTGTTGTTTACATTTGCCTTCTGCAGTACATAAACCAGTGACCAAAGCTGCAGAGAATTCAATGAAGTTCATGGATTTTGAGTGACAATAAGATGTACCACACTACAGCAGCTTCAGCCTAGGGAATTTACTAAACTTAAAAAAAGCTGATAAAAATACATTCTTAGTCCACAGTAGAACAATTTCATTTCAGATCCAGGAAAAGGATCTGAACTTGCAAATTACAAGAATCTTATACTACCAACTCTTGGGCTGCACCCTATCTCCTGTTGCTAACTTTTTTACCTCCAAACCATCATCATCACCTAAACAAAACATTAATGCTGATTTTATGTGATCACTTTCTAGGAAGTTCAACTGTAGACCGAGAAGACATCCCAGCTAATTTGGTGAAAGACATTCGGAATTATTTCCAAATTAGCCCAGAATATTTCTCCATGCTTCTGGTGGGGAAAGATGGCAACGTCAAATCCTGGTACCCTTCTCCAATGTGGTCTATGGCAATTGTGTATGACCTGATTGATTCCATGCAGCTCCGGCGCCAGGAAATGACAATCCAGCAGTCGCTGGGCATGCAGTGCCCCGATGATGAGTATGGTGGGTATGGCTACCACAGCTACCACCAGGGCTACCAGGAAGGTTACCAAGATGACTACCATCACCACGGAAGTTACCACCATGGATATCCCTACTGAACAGAGCGTCTTAGCCTCTGGCTGCCCCCGTGTCTGTCTTCTAATAGCTATCCAACCAATAGGTGGCCAGTTGCAGAAAATCTTCCCAGGCCACCTAGATATCCATGCCTCATTCTACTGTTCAATCAAAGGACTTTTTGGTCATTTGCCTTCTCAAAAAATGCAGAAGCCTTTAAAGTGAAGCAATTCAAACCAGTAGTATTGAAGCTTTAAACAATAAAGACTCCTTTATATTTTTAAACCTTTATAAACAAAAGCCATCAGCAGGTGCTGTTTGTATTAAAACCAAACAAAAAAACCCCACGGCCCCAGCCCATGGGCACTACAGTAGGGCAGGAAGAAAACTGTCCAACGATGTGCTTTTTACTGCTTTTTCTAAGGAGAAAATAATAAGTATATTTATTGGAAAGTGAGATTTCATTATGTTTACGAAGAGAAACAAAGAACAACACTTCGGCTCACTCCCAGAAAAGGAAAATTTATGAAAGAAGCATGGGGCATGCTCTTTAATAATAACAACAACAGTAATAAAATCTTTTTGAAACACCTTGTTTAAAAAGACAGCATCCCTTCTACACTGCATTACCATTGTAATTAGCTGACATTATGAATGAAAATAAGACTTATGGCTATGGCAGAACTTGTTACAATACAATACAAAGTTCTTAACTACAAAGCTTACTGCATGGCTATTTATTCTTTCAGCTGGGGTCCCTGTTCTCTTAGGTCCTGCCCATCTCACTGTTAAATCCAAGTTAATGAGAGCTAAGTGGAAACACCAACCATGGCTAGCACTGTCTGAAATACAGAAATCTGAAAAGCATTATTTTCATCAGAAAAAGAAACCTCATCCACGTACATTTTCAATGAGTTGTAACTAGCTCTCTATAATAATGCTTTTAATTAAACTGTTACTCTAAATTTCAAATTTTCTTTTACCTCTTCTTCTCAGACCCTCCCCTATAAAAGTGATTTGGATTAAATGTTTATAGAAGTATGTGAAATTAATTTAATCTGCTGGACCTTCTCTATTTCTGCCACACTTTCAGAAATGGGTTTTTTTTCCCCTTCTCACTGATGTCTTTGGGCATTGGAGCTGTAGCACCACCCTATCCTACTGAGACCAGTGGCAGGAACTACATGCATAGCCATGGTTTCAACACCATTTGGGTTGGATTTCTAAACATTAAAGATGCAGCAGAAAGTTTACGGAATATCTTTCAGTGAAGATAATACGTCAGCCTTTAAAATGGCACATTGATCACTTCTGATGTCAAAGGTGTGCCTGACCAGTCATACTTCTTATAATCCATGATGTGGGTGCACATCTCATACAGATGCACACAACAGGGCACTCGTACTGGGCATTGCCATCACAGAAGTAGCACAGGAACAGGGAGAAGCTACAGCTCCAAGCTGGCCAGAGTATGTTCTGCATTTTGATTTCTGGCATTTTCCTGATTTCTTTTTTTTCCCCCCAGACGAAAACAAAACCATCTAAATCAACAAGTTCACTCAAAACCAGATGCTTTCTTTAGAAACTTAAGCCACACACAAGGCATTACTTGCCCTTCTCAATGTCAGAAAGGCAGACAGATGGTCATAAGGCCTTCGTTTTACAAACCTGGTCACTCTCTGGGGCAGGCTGCCCTCCCTATCACAAGGTCTAGTCAGTGCAGGGTAGAGCTCCTGACTTACCTTTCTCAGCCAACTGCAGCTAACTGGGGGAAGGCATTTGACAGGATGATTTTGAGAGGACTGCTGCCTGCAGAGAGCTTCTGAGCTCTCACTGATGACAGCAGGTCCACAGCTAAAAGCAGTGGACAGAGAAATTAAAAAAAAAAAAAAAAAAATCACAGGATGAAAGGGTTTCTAGAAGCAAATGGAGTGTCCTGTAGTTCCCTTTTAGAAAAACAAGAGCTCATTGCACCACTATATCAAGGTCAGCTGCCTAGCTTTCCTTGCCTAAAGCAAAAGCAGAGGAAAGTATACCAGATGCCTAACAGACACCTCCTGTAGACGGAAAGAAAAATGCCCTTGGGTCATTTTCTTTCAGGTGTTCATTTAAACTTTCCTGTAATCTTGTTTTCATGTAAAGTCTTTAAATGAAAGCCCTTCTAACTCACACTACAAATCACATAAATTAAATGTCCTGTGCTGGGAGCGTTAACTTACAACAAAAAGAGTGCAGCACCTGATCCAAATGGCCTTACTCCTGTCTGAAATTCAAAGTCAAATTGTGCAAGTACCAAACCCAGCCTAGGCATTCAGAGGAAGTTGCATTAAAAAGACAACTCCAAACACATTGTCCACTTACCAAGGGAGGTAGGGATGGGCTCTTAACCAAAATTACACATCCAAATATTCACAGAATTTGTAGAAGACTCTGTAGTATTCTACATTCTGGTGCCTACTTCTGCCTTCATTACAAAGTGACTCGAAATCACCAGAAACTTTTAGCAACTATTTAAAATCCTGATTTTGCAACCCACTTCTCCCTACGGAAAACTAAAAGCAAAGCCAGAAGGAACACCAAAGCCAAAATACTCAATGACAACATGTAGTTATCTTGCAGGCTACAAGCATTCAGGAGTTACATTTCTCCAAATGAAGACTTCAATTGGCAAAACAAATCAAATCCAGATCACTTGATCTGTCCCTGCAGCATCCCTCCAAGGACAGACTTACTGAGATTATGGTCCTATTTCAACATACCTTAGTGGGAAGATTCTACACGATAAAGAAAAGCTTTTTTCTTATACATATTTATGGCATTTGATTCAGCTCCAAGATGGCTGTTTTCATCCACAGTCTGTCTTTGAAGCTGCTACATTCACAAAATAGCTGAAATTAACCAAAATAAATACTTCTTTAATTGACTTGTTATACAAGCAAGAGAAACACGAACACACCTCTCTTCCTGGGATGTTTGTGAACTATTTCCTCAAACCTGGAGGGAGGAACATAACATCCTCAGCAGCAATTAAGTTCAAACGTTTGTGAATCTGGGCTCTAAATCAAAGCTTAGCATGAGCATTCTGCCCAATGTATTCATTAAAGACTATGTGCCAAACTAATGCTGCTCTCCAAAAACATCCTCATAAATTTCCCTATTGTAATTTTGAGCAAATGTAAGTTAAGCCTTCCAACATGGAGTAGTTTCCATATAGTGGAAATACATAATCAAGGGGGATTTCACATGATCTATCTCAAACATGTAACTCTATAGAATTGCTCCCCCTTGCTCACCAGGGCTGCTCTCCAGCTGACAACAGTTCACATTCACTTCCTCTAACAAATCTCATCTACACACTAAATTTTACTATTGCCATGGATAGCACAGCTGCAAAGATTTGCATGTTATGCTGTGGGTTACTATTTACCCTATGTTACTGCTCAGTGGATGCAAATCCTTACCCATTTTTAGACATCAGTTAACATTCCTGTTGCTGCAAAGGGGATACATGGTTCTCCTTCATTATAATAAGAAACCTGCCTGGCCATCCAACATAATTTCTCTGAGACCTCCAACCTGAAGACAACAGAAAGATTTCTATATGTTAGACAGGACCAAATCCAGAGCACAAGTAAAAACTTGGATCAACAGTCATGAAACCAATACCTCTGTGCAATCTAGACTTTGGCAAGTAAGTCAAGCATGATAACACTGGTGAAATTTACAGAAAGGAAAAATCATTAAGCAGGACAAGAATTGAAGGCAAGAACTAAATGCACTCTATAATACCTGAAGATCAGTAATTTCCATACTTCTGTCTCTCAATGCAGATATTTCAGGCACAAAGGTCAAATATGTTTTTTAAGACATTCATCCTTGATTTGATGCTCTGTCTTTAGAAGTATGATCATGACTGATTTCTATATTCTCACTCAAGGCAGGGCAAAGGTCTTTGGAACTTCATGTAAAAAGTTACTGCTCACACAAATGCAAAGCAATCCAAAGCTAACAATACTTTCACTCTTCTTGAAAGCACCTGCTAAAGTCGGCAGCTGTGACTGAAAAAGGCAACAAACTCAGGCAGGTATATATTGCAAAGCTGTATGCAATGAAAAAAAAAATGCCTTATTGCCACCAAGCCTTTAACAGTTTGAGGATTTTTTTTTAAGTTTAATTTCCCAAAATACAACATCATAAACCAATGAAAGTAATGGAGTTTCTGGAATTTACACTGAAATATGCCTTCTATTCATTCTGTACAGCTGCAAACAACTAGGATTCCTTATGTTGAAAAGGCCTGCTATACAAGCACAATGAAATTAAATGCAAAAATCTTCTCAACAACATCATTAAATTAATTTTGTACAGTTATTCTTAATATATACTATAAAATACAGAAAAAAAAAGAATAGAAATTTTAGATTCATAGTTTATAACTTGACAGTCATGGACCACATATGAAAACAGGCTGTGCCTCTTGATGGATCAATGACAGGAGGTATGTTAATATAGCAAAAAGCCATTAATACAGTACACATAAGCTTTATACACAGAGCCTGGACAGGACAGCAGAGGGGAACAAAGGCAGGACTGTCTTCAGTCCAGAGAAATGCATCACTTACTGCTTACTATACACTCTGGTATGAGGCTCTGACACTGAACTCATTGCTTATCTTAAGAATTCTTCTGACAGTATCTTTCAACTATGAAAGACACATTTTTGAAGGGAGGAAATTATAAACCAACATCTTTTCCACTGTTCTGAGAGAATAGGCTTTAGGAACATACCAGGAATCCCTTATCAGCATCCCTGTTCCCTTGCCTGTTTCAAAATTCTCTGAATAATTTGGAACCTATTTTTCATCTCAGTCAAAATACAATCCAGCAGATGCCTCAGCAGAAATTCTGAGATCATTATGCCTGGCACTCTGCAGAATTACTTCTCTCTCTACAAAATGAATGCAAGACCTTATCAGTCTGCCAGGGAAAAACACCAGATGATATTGCCACCTGCACTCTTGCTCAGTGCTCCAGATGTTGAAGGGCATTACTGTAGCTGCATAATATTTGTTTTCAGTAGTGGGCTCAGTGCAAACTAAGCCTCTACACAAAGCCTTTCTAAACACACACACAAAAAAAGATGATACATTCATACTGTTTGATAAACTTTTGTTTTATTCAAGCTCTTTCAAAGTTAGGCCATGTAAGTTGCATGTAAAATTCACCAGCTGCTACAAAGGCATTCCAGATTTCCATTTCCCCAGACACCGGGAGACAGGCACAAAGGAATACAACTCTCCATATATACAGCTTGAATATTGTCCTCATCCACATTTGACATCCAGCCCCAAAACAGTTCCAAACAGTCTGTCAGTGGGGAAAAACGACCCTTTCCTATGTTAATAAAAGATTAACTCTCTCTCACTGTGAGTTGCAGCACTTCTCCAAGCCAGCCTCATGCTAGAGGGAATCCTCATCTGTATCGATGTCACTGCCTGGTTTGTTCAACCTCTCAAATTCTTCTCCATCCTACAGGAACCAGAAGCAAAAAAGAATAATGTGAGCAAAAGTAATCTTGTTATTAATACCACTTAAAAAAAAAAAAAAAAAAAAAAAAAAAAAAAAAAGTAAGATTTATTATGATAGTATCACTTCAAGCAAAATAAAGACCCTGTAATTTAAATCTCTTACTAGCATGCTACAAGGTTTAGGAAATACACACTCACAAAAAACATTCCCTGCATCTTTAACGCCTTTTAGTGACTTACTGCCTAAAACAGCTTGTAGCCCATTCTTCCATACAATCATAAAATGGTTTGGGTTGGAGGTACTGAAGGACGCTAGAAGGTCTCCCTGGAGCCTTCTCTTCTCAAGGATGAACATCCCCAACTCTCTCAGCCTGTCTTAATAGGAGAGATGCTCTAGCCCTCTGATCATCTTCCCCTGGACTTGTTCCAGCACATTTAAGTCCCCAGGGTTGGACAAAGTACTACAATCGGGGTCTCACAAGAGCAGAGGCACAGAATCACCTACCTTGACCTGTTGGCCACTCTGCTTTTGATGCAGACCAAGATATAGCTGGCTTTGCATGCTCACATAGTGCTATTCGTTTCTACAACAGCTGCTTAGTTGTAAGTGCTAAAATAGATGACACCTGGCATACCAAAAATATATGAATTTGTGTTATTTACTGCTCATTAAACAACAACCTAAAAAGGCACCATGTGGAATTTCTGAAAAACTTCTCTTCCAAGTTTAATATTTGCTGGAACTCACGGGGGACAGCGCTCTCTGCTGGTTGCAATGTGCATCCACTGCCCGTCTGTACCCGCGGGCTGCTCTACACAAACATTAACCCTGCCCATCAGGTGACTGCTCAACTCAGCTGAATGACAGCAATGAGAGCAAGCCGTCCTCGATACCTTCTCGATAACTAGATTACTGTTCAAATCAGACCAAAAAACACTAGCAGGCCTGGAGGAAACATATAGCAAGAAAAAGAAAATGTTAAAACTGTATTTAAACAATGCCTTTTTGTCTTCAGCTATCTTTGACTGTTATGGTAGAAAGAACCTTAACATCAAATGTGTTAACTTCCTCATTATGTGGTCTAAGCTGCACAGACTTACCACAGTTCTACTTTGGTACAATTATTTCCCAGGCTTTAATTCCAATTTCTGAATGCCCTGGGCAAGTAAACTCTCTTGGTTATAAAGCTTTCAAGAAAAGATTTGCACAAAGATGAAGCTGCTCACAGGACTGTCTACAGTCACAGCAGGAAGGCAATGCTTACCTAGGCTTCATGATTTCAAAAAGTGGCATATGGAAAGTCATACCCAAGATTTTAAGAAATACTGCACAACTTTGGTGTTGAGGGATGAGTCCAGTCACACACAAGTTGATTCTTCCAAATATTTCATAGCATAAAGGGAGGTAAAACAAAAGAGCAACCAAAGGAGACAAGTACTAAAAAGCCTTACCCCACTTGACCTCTCCCACGCATCTCCTTTGATGAGTTTTCCCCTTTCCCGCAGTGTGGCATATTCCAGGCCTCTTGCTTTACTGGCATTATAAATGAATATGGAGAGAAGCACTACAGGAGCTTCCAAAAAGAACTCCAGAGAAGGCCTGAAGTCAAAGATGACAAAAGACACAGTGGTGATGATGACAGTGTTGATCTGAGCGGTCATAACATGGAACATGTTGTCTCGGAACTTCAAGATGAAGGCTACAGACAGCCCCAGGAAAGCTGTGACAAATATAAGAGCCACGGAGAAGATGTTGTGCCCATAAAAGAAGCCACAGTTGCCTATCTGCCTCCGGTCCTTAGCCTGCAGTGCCAGCATGAGCCCATTGAACAGCACCCCAAAGGCATAGAGTTTGCTGTTCTGCGTGAAGATGCTTTCCCCAAGCTGATCCACATCTTTCAGCATCTTTTCATTGTAGATGTTAGCCAGGGCAGACACAAAACACTGCACTAGAATAAGCAGATGGCCCAGGCTAAGGCGGAGAGGCTTCAATGCTCCTGCCATGGTACTGGTCACATTCCACTGGAAGCTGTGAAGGAAACTTGGTGCTGCGCAGTTGCCCTTTTCCACGCATGCTTCCTCAGGTCCAGTAGAAAGGAGGCAGTGGTTAGATGGCCTAAAGAACATATTGTGATGAAATCCATGTGCAGCCAAGCTGTGCTGATGGCCTCCAGTTCCTCGAGTCAGGGCAACGATGGACAGGAATAAAATCACCAGAGATGCCCACTGTACCCAAGAGAGTCTTCGCCTAGTACACAAAAAAGCCACTACATTTAGAAACACAGTGGCATAAATTAAATAACAGAACATCCAGATCGATAAAACATATAAAAGACATCATACCACAGATAAGGAGACAGACAGGTGCAAAGCAGTCTTTTCAGAATACAATAAAATGCCAAAATGCAACACACTTTTCTATGGCAAAGGGCGTTGAGTCTGGCAATCAAGGAAGTACAAAATGAAGTATTCTGAAGAAATAAGGAAGGCCTTTCAAGACCACATTATTTCTAGATACCGATTGCCTAACAACTTAAAAGCAATTCTTGTCTCCATGGGAACAAAGGTCTGATGAATAAAGCAAAAAAATCACAGACATACAAATAATTACCATCTTTCTTCAGCAAATATTCACTATACTCCTCTTTCTCCCCATGATTTGAAGCCCTTTTTATATTATTTCATGATGGTAAATCCTATAAATCTACAAATCTAATTCATAAAACTATTAGAATTATTTATACTGTTTTCCACTCAAAGCCTGTTAATCTTGATGAAAATAAAAAATTTGGAAGATTAGGAGAAGTATGGCATCACAGGAGACACAAAACTAAAATGAGAAAAAGCATTTCGAGTCAGACTATCAGGCAGTGTTTTGGTATGTTAACACCTATAGGAAAGGCTTATTTGTGTCATATTCAACACAAGCCACTTTTAGAGTGTGAAGTTAACACCCATTTCCCTGACAGTCTTTTTTGAATCTATATCATATTATAAAGAGAACGAATTTGGCACAGTAGAACACATAGTCTGGCTTTTGTCTCACAAATAACCAAACACACCTCTTTCACTCTTATGTATCTCATGCCCTCTTACTAGACCTTTACACTCAATTAGGAACTGCAAGACTAGTAAGAAGTTTCGATAATCATGAAATAAGAGATCTAATGTATAAATGAAAGCTTTCTTCTTACCATTCAATGCATATATAATAATTATTTCAACTGTTTTCTACTAGAGTTGACCGAACGTGTAGACATATGAAGGAAGTACTAATAACCTGTTATTTCCTACACCTTCAGATGTAGAAAACAAAACCACGTCTCCAAGATGGTACAGCCACAAGGAAAGAGAATTGCTGTTCCCAACAGACAAAGAGAAAAAATGTAGCTTAACTTCATCAAAGCTAGGAAGATTTAAGTTTCATTTACTTTAGCAAATACTACTTACTTTAACACTATCCTGAAGAGAAGGGCTGTTGTTATAATGACAAAATTTGAGAATAGTACAGCCATTGCCTTGAAAGAGAAGGAGAGGAACAAAGTTATACTCCAGACACACCGTGGACACCAAAAACCTACAGACTTCAAGTGTTCACCTGCCTGCAAGGTGCCAGAGTGAAAAGCACTGATACTGAATTTTCTTCCTCACCCAACTGGTACAATAACATACCCATAAAATGGTGTTCAAGTCCCATATCAAAATCTCAAGGAAACCAAAGAGCCCAAGCTCCACTGCAGTGGGCAAAGCTCTGCTGAAATGAAGATGTGAGGAAACCAATACAACAGAAAACTTACTTAACAGAGAACAGTTTAGTTTTCTGTCAGATCAGTTCCCCAGCTGGCCTGACCAGTCAGCTGCAGAAACAGCTGTGTTGGCACAAAGGAGGAAGTTGCTCCAAAATAAGAATAAGCAAAGAATAAAGCAAGGTGAGGCTGCTCCTGACTGCAGTGCCATTTGCAGCGGTCATGAAATTACAGACTTGGACAAGGCACTTGCAGAAAACAAATTTCTTGTATCTCAAGTGCATTTTCTGTAGAGTTTATAAAAGATAAGGAGGTGCTTGGCTTGAATTTTCAAGACTGCAACTGTAATAAAAGAAAAACCATCTATTTCAAAGTACAACTGAAGACAACTCTAAAGCTTCTATTTAATTTGGGAATAACTATATAATAACATCAGTGCTTTAATCCATGGCCATGAACCCAAGCTGCAAACTCCTTGTGGCAAAGATTGTCTGGTTTGTCTCTGTATTAGACACTGGGACACCGGACCAAGAAGAAGCTCTTTTAGGCACTCCAGTTACCAGTAAAGATCAGAATCCACCAGCAGAAGTAAGAAAAAAAATCCTCTTTTTGAGGGTGGGGGTGGTTTGCAAACTGTTATTCAGGACTGCCCTGTATAATCAGTGCATGTACAGAAGATCCAGGCATCTGACGCTTTTGGTCCAATTGAGCCTCAGAGCAAACTCACTTTTTTAGACAATTTTACACAAAAGCATATGTGGATCCAGGAGTACACAACACAGACTTTATCTTGAATTTTCTCACCATTTCCACATTCCAAATTCTGCTATAGCAGAGTCTTTTTCATTCACCAGAGGGAAAGCAAAGACTCTTTTCCCATTATCTTCATTCCACTCTATCCCAACATATTGTCTGCTGAAAAATAATTCTAATGAAACAGTACAACACAGGGTCTCAAGTCAGCTGAAGACTTACTGACAATGAGACACCTGCCTAAGAAAATACATCTTAATTTTCCACTTTACAAAATTAAAATTCTGTAAATACTGATGTTAGGTGAACACTGTGGAAGGAGAAAAATATTGAATAAACAAGGAAATCTGGCAGAAATAACTCTGAAAAAAAAAAGGGCCTCTATGCAAAATGTAGAAGTGTTCCATGTACACTCTGGTTTTGCTTCACAGTCAATGCCCCCCATCCAACATCTCTGGTAATATAATATGAGCAAAATCTTTAGAAGGATAGTTAAAAAAATTAATTTTGAGTCATTTGTTCTCTGAAACCTCAAGAGACCTCTGTCTTAGATGAAAGGGAATATGAATGTCAAGGCTCCCATGCCACTAATCGGCACATCACAAGCAAAGTCTCAAAAGGTAAGTTCCTAGGAAATTTAACCATGAAAAAGTATCCACAGTTATAGCTGAAGTTTCAAGCAAAAAAATCTCACCAAACTCTATACTTCCAGCAACTGCTCACCCAGGTACTACTTAGTCCCAAAACTACTTTGTATTTAAAGTCACATGACCAAGTTCAGTCAAATATGGCCATCTTCCTTTTAAGCATCTTCACATTTCACATTCATGGTCTTGTACACTACCAAACTAATCTATCTTAGAGGTATTTAGTTATCTCTTTTAATACTTCTTTATCATAATAAAGTTACAATTTCAGCTAGCCATCATAGAATTTCTCCAATTAAAAGATGCTAAAAGTTCTAAAAAGAGAAATCTTAGAGCACATGTTTCAAGAGGAGAGAGACAATATATATCTGGGTGTGTGTGTATGTAAAACAAAAGCTGAGTGCATTACAAAGGATTACCTTAACTGAACCAAATGAAATTGCTTAAGAGAAAAATAGCATTTATGTAACCTCCTATGCATCGGGCTTTGCTTCTACAAATATTATAGCTGAATTTTCCTCCTAAAACTAAAAACAAACCAAAACAACCCATAAACAAACAAACCAAAAAAACAAACACAAACCCAACCAACCAAAAATCACCTCACCAACAAAAATTTTTAAATCCACCAATAAAAACCAAACAAACAAAAAACCAAACCAACAACAACAACCACCAAAAAAAACCCCCAAAACCACAAAAACAACCAAAAAACCCCACCATAAAACAAACCAAAGAACCAAGCAGCTGTGCATGTTACTTTAAGATATCTACCTCTTGATTTTATTAGGTTTTTTCAGCTGAGTCCTGTTCTAGACTCTGGACTGGTGGTCTGTCCCTGACAGAAATATACACCTAGGAGAACAATACTTTAAAGAGAAATTCTGATAGAGAAGGCAGAAAACCATTTGTTTTTAATGTTCAACAGGGGCAGCCACAGTATTTTATAGCAAGCACAAATCATCTGTTTCCATCTTACTGCAAACACAGATTCTGAGCGAAAAAGTATCATGATACAAAAATAAAAGAAAGCACAAAACCTGTACAATTTCCTGACCATATGCAAGTTCATCCAAAAGGATGAGGGTAGCTAGAAGAAAGTACCAACTAAATTTTGTACCTAAACACAGCTATCAAACAAATGCAAAAATTAAGTCAGTTTCTTCCTCCCCTCCTCAGTTTCTGTTATACTTCTTCCCTTTGTGAGATTACGTTTACTCACTTTATGTCACATATCTGGAGTGGTAAAAGCCACACAGAAAAAGTGCAGCTCAAATAATAGAAAGAGAAACAAATAGTTTAAAAGATAAAGACAGAGTTGAAGAAGGCAAAAGAAGAAAAGTACCAAAAACCTGCCCACTTCTTAAGCACTTCACCTTATTTCTAAACCACTTTGGATGGAGAAAATACAAAGACTCTTCTCTGCTGAAAGCTGTACAACACTGACCAGTGGGCAGGAGAATGGGAAGGTCTGGGTGGTCAGGTAACAGGTAATTCTTTCACCTGCCAGTGTTAAAACAGCATATAGCCTCAGTTACAATCTTGCCTTGCCAGTGTTACCATGGTAGATAGCCTAAAAGCAGTATTACCCACTAAGTCATGTTATTCAGTACAAGTATACTTACTGGCTGGAGGTAGGACAGTACATAGAAGACAATCAAGTTATCCAAAAAGTAAAGAAAGGCAGGAATTGACCATTTCATGGAATTACATACATTCTTCCAGGAAAAACATTCAGAAAGATGATCCATACAACCCTTTTCTGAAAGGAAAAGAAATCAGTAAGAAAGACATCATTCCTATTATTTAAAGCCCATTACCTTATAACAGAAAAGGTATCACTGTTCTCTTTTGAGGCACACCATTAGATTGAAAACACTTGGGTTGCACAGTTCTCTGGCAACACAGGAACCTGTGCTCCAGGGCAGAACACAGAGCTGGAGCAGCAACCCTGTGTCTGTGGTGTTCACCACCTTACTTCAGCAGAGAAAAGGTCACAGAACCTGTTACATCCATCACAGCATTTGTCCACAGGGAACAAAACTTCAACTGTCAACCATCCTTTGAGGGCCAAAAAGGATCCCAGAGTCCCCACACAATAGTGGCATCTTTACTGGGTGTGACTTCCTGTTGCTTATCAATCAAATCTACAACAGGAACAATGACACATACAGTTGATTCCTTCCCAGAGCACCCAAAGGCCAGCAAGTAAAGTCAGAAGTACAGGATAAACCAGAACTCGGTATTTGTAGACCACAGCACATGATCTGATTATAAAGAGAACATATAGGAAGAAAGAAGAAAGAAAGGACAAAGCACAAAGAATGACATTTACTTAGGTATTCAGGACACAAACTTTAGGAGGAAGAATGTGATAAACTTTAGAGTACTCCAGAGCTGGTGCCAAAAGTACTTTATTAGCACAGATTTAAAACTACCCAATGTTATCTAATCCTCTCCTGATGCACCAACACATTGAGTTCAGCAAAACTCAGGCATGTGAATTTAAAAAAAATTAAAAAAAATAAAGAAGACCATAAAACACGCAATCAGCAGCAGGCAATGATGGTAAACACTGGTTGAATCTATTGAGTCTTAGGTAAGTCTGTACTAAATGGTGACGGTGAAAATTTTATTAGCTTGCCAGAGCAATGACTGTTTCCTGGAGAAGCAGACATAACCAACAGCTCAACTTAACATGAACCTCCAGTGCCTGATACTGTCTTCCAATTCAAATATTTGTTCTCTATCATTTTGAAATGCTATAAAGTTAATCTCTCATAGTTTCCACATCAGGACAGAAAAGAAAGAAAATTCAAAAACTACCTGCAATGCAAAACTTGTGGCAAGTGGAGACTGCCATCTATCATTAAAAAAATGTATTTGTAGGACAGCAAATNTAAATATAATTTAATAATATTTTAATTGACTATTATATTTAATATTTTAGTTATTTTAAAGATAGGTGCTTACCTTTTTTCCTATTCCAGACTGCCAACACTACACATAGGACCAGTTTTACTACTTCAGAACACATGTTCACTGTCGTAGGAAGGTAATCATACTTGTTATCTGTGGGATCGAGCAAATCAGAGAGTATACAATCAGTTTCTGTCTCCTATATTTATAATTAGAGCAAAAATCTATTTTAACCATTCCAACCACAATTTTAGTCTCAAAAGGCTTTGTCAGAATTTCTGTTATAAATGTTTCAATGTTTATAATATACAGATTTCTGAATGGCCTTCTCTGAGTTGAAACCTTTCCTCATTTGGTCTCAGTTTACAGCAGAACTTCTTTGGAAGAACTTAAGAACATGGCTATTTAAAAAAAATTTAAATGGGAATGTTTTCCCCAAAGAGCAATACGGTATTTTTTTAACCCTCACCAAAAAAAAAATGGCTTCCAGGATGGCATAACCTTTTTTTAGGACTAGCAATACTAGCCTGTTTTAGCACACCCCCTAGGATACCACTTCTCTCCTAAGCCTGTTGCAAGAAAAATATTTCAATCAAATCATGTACCACCAATATTGCTTATATAACAATCTAGTCTTCGAAGAGTTAGCTATAAAATGAATCACCTGCCTCATCTTTTAAAGGTAGATCCTGGCAACCCAAGTTATACCTTTATGGTAGACTACTAGCTAGACAGAAATTTTCCAGTGCAGAAACACATGTCTCTATAAATATAACAGGGTCTTTATGCAAAGAACTCCGCAGGTGGAGAAGTAGGTTTTTTGGGTATGTTTCAGCCCAAACATCAATGCTTTCTTATTCAAGGTACATCATGCATATTGCCCAATAGTACCTTCATTGGCAGAATACTTCATCAGGAGGATTCGACTTGAGCCCAATGCAATGAACACTCCTCCAAGCAGAAAGGTCTGGCTGGTTGTCTTGGAGCAAAGGGCAAATCGACTACACCACTCCAACTTCATTCTGCTGCCTCGCCGTCAGTGCCCTTTGGATGGCAGGATAAAAAACCACCATAAACAGTACTTCCAGAAAATGGTTACACAAGGCAAAATAAATGTATTTTACTGCTTTGTGTTAATTTATACAAAGATGCTTACATCATAGAACAATCCATGATCTTGTTCTACAACTACTGTTTTCTTAGTTTAAAAAAAAAATAAAGTCGAGTTCAACCTATGACCGAACACCACTATGTCATGTCACTAGACCATGGCACCAAGTGCCACATCCCGTTGATCCTTAAGGCACCTCCAGGGATGGTGACTCCATCACCTCCCTGGAGCAATCCAATTTCAATGTATAATCAACCTTTCTGTGAAGAAATTCTTCCTGATATCCAGTCTAAACCTCTCGTAGCACAGCTTAAGACTGTGTCCTCTTGTCCTGTCGCTGGTTGCCTGGAAGAGGCCGACCCGCACCTGGCTACACCCTCCTTTCAGGTAGAAAGGGATAAGGTCACCCCTGAGAGAAGGATATGCTACAAGGACCACCAAAGAGGGATAAGCAATGTACACACAGGGACTCTGAAGGTGGCACAAGGACGCTGGCTCCTGAGAAGTCTGCATCTACGGCATACAGATTAGCTAGAAGGATTGAATATTTCACACGCTTATTTTTCTTTAATATCTTCATAAGTGCTCTCGCTCCTAATCCCAGCAGGGAGAAGCGCTACAGCAGCAGAGCGAGACCAACCCCTCAGAGCTGACCTGGCGCCAGCTCGTTCAGGGACAGGGCAGCCGGAGCCGAGCAGCGGAGCCGCGTCCTCCGCCTCCAGCGCCGCCGTTACTCGCCCGACCCGTTAACGGGCCCCGGGGCCTCAGNAGCAGGCGTCCGAGGGAGGAGCGGGAGGGAGAGCCCCTCTAGGCCAGCTACGGGATGGAGTCCGTCCCCTGGTGACGGTCCGGCCGATGCCGGCAGGACGGCCGGAGCGCGGCGAACCGCCGGAGCAGGGGGACACCCACCTCGCCAGCTCCTCCGCAGCGGAGGAAGAACACCAGCCGGGCTTTGCCGACCGCCTCCTGCCACGTCGCTGCTTCAGGCTGCAGCCGCGAGCGGCGGGGCGGCGGCCGCGCGGGGCGAGCGGGGCTCCGAGGCTGCAGCGCC
>VZTR01023982.1:401926-421232 GCA_013400775.1 Chaetops frenatus | reverse complement strand
TGTCCGTCTGTCCGCCCGTCCGCCCGTCCGCGGGTCCGACCGCCGCAATGCAGAACGTCATCAACACGGTGAAGGGGAAGGCCCTGGAGGTGGCCGAGTACCTCACGCCCGTGCTCAAGGTGCCGGTCTTGCGCGGGAGCCGCGATGGGGAGGAGGGACACCCATGGCCGCCCCCGGCCGCGGGCGCACTTCCCTGCCCGAGCGCCCCGGAGCCGGCTGTCCGTGCCCTTGTCGGCCGGGCCCCAGGGGCTGCGTGGCTGCGGGTATCGAAGGGCGCGGTGCTGGGCGTGCCGGCACAGCCATCGGCCCTCATCCCGCACCGGGCCGGAGGGGATGGGGGCTACCCTAGTTGGCGCTGACATCCCACTAGGAGGGGGGAGCATCCACCTGGGAGGGGCGGGCCTTTCGAAAAACAGGTGTAGCTGCTCCTCCTTCTCAAGGAATAACTTAAATGTGTTGCCGTTTTCTGTTAAAGTCACAGAACTTTTACCTGGTTGTACGACCAGGAATTGAAATGCAAGCGTACATACAGGCTTGAGCCTGGTTTCAGGAATTGCGTTGCAATGGTTATTTTGAGTGAAGGGCAACTTTTTCAGCTGATATAGAAAACCCCAAACAATAAAATTAGCCACACCTTCGTTATGTGAGCAGCTTTTGCATAGCACGGCTTATTCCTGTGTCAGAATTACAGTATTAATACAAGCCTCTGTGCATTGAAGTAGGTGAGTATAACAGAAAAGAACCATTGGGTCATTATAATGGTAGGCACATCTGTTATATTTCCTGTTACTGCATATTTAGGTAGAAACTATAGTTTTCTGCAGTTTTTAGATTGCATCCTGTTCTCTGGCTCTTATTTGCAAACTATTTTTTATGTGAACTCCAGCTTTTTATATGAGTGCTTAACTTGGCAGTGGTTTTTTCACTACTGATTTTAATACTTTTGCATGTTTTTGAATAAACACTTGTTTCTAACAGCAGTCTCTCTGCCTGTGGCTTTGTGGTTTGACCTTCTGTGTGCTTTGCACCCTGCAGCTTACATCTCTGGACAGACAGCATTGACAGTCAATTATTAATTGAACTTGTCCCTCTGTGGTATGTGGGGTGCTCTTGTCTGGATAGTGGACCTTCCTAGAGTTGCCCACTATGTGAAATGTATGGGTTGCAGTGAAGTTGTGCCATGAGAAGGTGAAGTGAGCTGTTTAGAATAGTACAATTGTTATTGCACAACTGGTGCAATAATAACAATAGTGGAGGATTTCATGTGTCCAGATGGGAGGAGGCAGGAGCAGAACCTCCCAGAAATGGAAGGTGTTGATGTTATGTGTCTATGTTCCCTTTGAAAGAGGTTGAAATAAATACTCCAGCTTGGTAACTTTTGAAAGAAACTAGACCAGTGTCTCTCTCAACCAAAGAATTTTCTTAGATGGAAAAATAAACTATTTACCCTCAGGGGACAGAGGATGGATATTTTACATGTTTTCTTTATGTAATTCTAGAGACGCAAGTTTGTGCGTGTTCCCTACTGCTTATGGTTCATTTTGAGGGGAACCAGAAAGTTCTTTCCACAGTGGTGTTGCACAATGTGTTATTGAAGATTCTGAGTTTTACAGCAATTCAGATTACTTTGATTTCAGTCAGCTAGCATATAATGATGTTACAATGTTTGTACAGCTGCTGTTTTCCCTATCTTTATCTTGTTCTTATGTGCATCTTGGAACTGAGGCAGAAAGGCAGTAATCAGTACCATATGAAACAGGTGTGCTCCTTTCATTTTCCATAGCACAGGTGATAGCACACACTGGGGGAAGGAACAAAAATAACCGAGTTTAGCTGGGGCTGCTTTCTTTAATGATTTCCGACTGATTGAATACATAGAAGTTGTGGCTGGAAACAAGACATTTTCATTTGCTGCTTTTAGTCTTGGTAGAAAAAAAATTAGGTTCCTTAGGGCAAAAAGTCAGCTATGCCATGGTTGAAATTTTATTCTTTTTTAAAAGTTAGTTTGGGATAGTTTTAATGCTAGGGAACACTAGAATACCTTGGTACTTGAAGCTTTTCTGAAGAAACAACCAGCCAGAAGGCAAAGCATAATACATTTATTCTAGATTGGAATATGATAAAAGATGTGTTATCCTTAAGCTTCATAAATGTTGCCTTTAATGCCAAAGTACTTCATTTCTCCATACAGAATAAGTCTTGTGTCTGCTTGCCATCTATTCTTTCATCCACAAAAACCCCTGTGACAATGTGCAAAAACTGAAGCTGTTTTCGTGGGGTCCTTGATGAAGACTCAGAAATGGGCATTAAAAGAGAGTGTTCTACTAAGTCTTTATATTTAACTTTTTCTACCCCAGAGAAGAGTTGGTTTGGTCCTTCATTTCATGACTTTTCTTAACTGCAAAATCTCGTATTGAGGCATGGCAATGCTGTTCAGTGTCTAGAATTCTGGAGTCCCTACTGGTTAGAATCACTGATTTCAAACTGATTTTCTGTTTCTTAGTGACAAACATAATACTGAGTGCCAGTCATATTTCTTCATTATTGCTATAACTGGAAGTAGCAAAAAAATTACTTTGTATAGGTGATCATTTTTCATAATACCTCATATTTTGCAACAAGTAATTTTGGGGAGCCTTACTTCCTTATTTTCTAATGTAAGCTGCCTATCAGCCATGGCAGAGGTTTCCACCAGCCTGATTCATGGATCTCTGGACAGAACTAGTTGCAAAACAAGAGTAGAGATGTTTGTCTTTCCAGTAAAGTGGAGTGTGTTGATTTGCCCCTTAAAATTTCTAAACTTTTTTTCTTGCAGGAGTCCAAGTTTAAAGAAACTGGAGTAATTACACCTGAAGAAGTAAGTATTTAGAAACCTAAATTTATTTTGAAAGCAATGATGCATTTTTTTTTAAATGCAAAATGACCATGTTAAACAGATCATGTCTTTACCAATTATTGCTCCTTGAGACAATTTCCACAAAGTGGAATTTCTAAGTGGCCTTTTTACTCTTCAGATGAAATAGATTAATATAATTTCTCTTGAGATGGCATTAGGCATCTAAACGTGAGATGCTTCTTTCCTCTGTTATGCTGTGAAAAGATTGTAAAGAAGCTGTGTCAACAGCACCATTTGTCATGGGAGTTCAGGACTGAAGCAGTAATATATTTATTTTAAAAGTCTTTCCTCTGAGCAACTCAAAGGGAAGCTTTTATCTTTGGAACAGTCTTTGCTTACCTCTGTTTTGGTTCCTTCCAAGGCTCTGTGAAGATCATTACATATATTTGTCCTCACCAAGCATCCAATGATTATTATTGTTCCCTCTTCTTCTCTATAGGCTGCTTTAGGCTGGTTGTATTTTGGATTGCTGCCAAGCAGTTGTGTTTTTTTAAGAACTCCAGTGCAAAGAGCAACAAACAGGATTTTTTTTTTCCTGGAATAGTAAGAACACTGCCTGTGTTGTGCTATTTTAATTTCCACATTATGCTTTTTTTCATAATTAAGTGCTACTGATCTGCAAATACTTTGTCTTTACAGAGGTCTAGTAAAACAATGTCAAGCCTGTTAGGTAGAATGAAAGAAAAATGAAACAGTGAAAAAATGTAAAGATGAGATGGACCAAAATGGAACAAATGATGACTGATGAAGGTAGATAACGTGGACAGAGGTATTTTTCCTAATATTGGTGCCTGCATTTCTCTGCTGTGTTGCCTGGCAAGCAAACACTCATTCTCTTCCTCTGACACAGAAGTACCACACAGAAAAACAGGCTTAGCAACATGGTGTTCTCCTGTTCTGATTACCATATGCATGTGTGCATATAAATATTCATATATGTTAAACAATAATACATTATCTTTATTGTATAGAAACTAGAATAACGGAGAAAGTCTAGGCAAATGTTCTACCAATACCCAATCCCTTTGTGATTTATGGGAGAAGAATTTGCAGTAGTACTGTAAGAAAAGGCACCTTCTAGAGAGTGTAGCAAGAACCACACTGTATTACATTAAACAATTTGCAGCATTTAGACACCACTAGGAATGTGAATAATCTCTGTTCTCTGTGTCAAGTTAGATACTGCTGGGATGAATAAATTGGGTCCTTCAAAACAGTAGTCAAGGGAACTGGTTATACAGCAAGATTAAATTTTTGGTAAATTTAGATGAAGCTGAAGCGTGGATCTGCTGATTGTCCCTTTGACAGTCTTTATATAGTAATGGTTGCTAAAGAAGAACAATGACGCTAAGATGTTGTCTTTAAATGAGTTTGGATTTCTTGGGTAATTTTAGCTGTATTTTAGTCTGAGACACTAACTGGTTTATAGATTTTTGTGGGGTTCCTGTGGCTTGCCTCTGAGGATGAATAAATTAAGGCTAAAGATGACTCATTAATCAAACTCAACACCTACTCCCTCTTTTCACTTATCTGTGTACTAGATTTCATTAAAAAAAATTCTTGCCTGTCGTGAGGTCTTACTAGTTAATACTTCCAAAAGATGACACCTGTTTTAATTATGTATGTAAATACAGGGGAATTGTTAAAGTCATTCTTTCCAGGACTGGAAATAAGATGTCCTAAAATTGATCTCCTTCCACTTTGCAGTACTGATTGAGGTATGAGGTAGCATCTGTGCTTGAGAAATAGAAAGTGAAACCAGCTAGATAATTTTGCTTCCTAAGGTGAAAAAAATGTAGATGAACTTTCAAGTGCTGTTTTAGGGCTATGTATCTGTTCAACCCACAAACTACACATTTAGTTAATCTTTAGTAATTTGAAATTTAGCAATTTCTTTTAATATTGGTGTCATAAACAGAGTTCCAATTCCTTGAACAGAGAATTTGAAGTAATTCTGGAATTTTATTTGTGTTTGTTATGTAAGAGATAGAGTTTTAAAATTTCAGTGTGTATTGGGAGGGTTTGCTAGGGCTTTTTTAAAGGATTCAGTTTTGCTAGAGGCTTCTCTTGAAAATAGGTGAAAGGGAAGCACTTTTGCAGAGATTAAGCCTGTTAATCCATGTGCTTTGGTGTTTTCTGCTGCACTGATCCGCCTCCCTTTGGAGGACACAGTGAGGAAATGGCTGTGACCCGCTGCAAGCCTGTTATGTCACACTGCAGCAGCTTCTGGGCAGCTGGGGAGGGTGCTGTTATAAACTGGCACAAAAAAGTACCTGTAGCAGTAGTTGTGCACCTCATATTGCAAAGGGACTGCTGCAAAGCCCTCAAAAATCATGAGTGCAGGCTTGTCTTCCTCAATTTATGTATACAAAAAACAAGCCCAGTGGGTTAGACTTTGCTGCATGAATTTTGGGTTTGTAAACAAGTCTAGTGTAACATTGCTGGCAAGTTTAACATGACAGTATCACTTTGAAATAGTAATGCAATTTTATGAAAGGCGTCATCTTTGATATTAAGAACAAGCAGAGTGAATATTTTTTAAAATTATATCTTCAGAACAAAGTTATGTGTACTAAGTAAGTGGTAATTCATTTTTAGTTAACGTCAGTGATTAACTGTTACAGTGATGGTCATTTTATAGAATGTATGCTGTTTATTCCTTTGTTGCAGTTCTCTCACTGATTCAGTGGATTGATGGTCTTGCTTTTATTACTGCAAAATTGTTTTGAACAAGGAAAGATAAACTTTTTTTTTTACATTAAGCTCATTGTTGTCTTTGTAAAAGTTTAAATAGTGGCATTTAATAGTTTAAATAGTTTAAATAAAAACAATTTCTTTATTACAAAGCAAACAATCTTACTGGGTCCAGAAACTTTTTTGGTTCTTACTAGACTGGCAGGTTGTACCACAGCTTTTGAAACTCTGAATTTGCTATGGTGCTTAGTAAGCATTTCAGGTGAAGTCAATTTCATCTTTGCATTTTCATGGTTAGCTGAGAAATGGGGTTAAAATAAAGCATCAAGCTGGTTGAAACATTTGTTAATTACACAGTTAATCGATCAGAGGAATGTGGAACTGAAATACTAGTACTGAGAAAAAATTGGGGATTGTTTCCTTTGGCCATATTTAATAGTAATTTTTTTTCCTGCCTTAACAGTTTGTTGCAGCTGGAGATCACTTAGTTCACCACTGTCCTACTTGGCAATGGTAAGTAATATAGAAAGCTAGCATTCCTACCTGTGCTTTGGTGTGTTTCCATTGGATTCAGCTATACAGTTGTCTCATTTCAGAGCACTAAGAACAGTTCAAGAGCAGTAGAACTTTTATGATGGCTCTATATTTAAGTCAGGCAGGGCTTACTAATTGCTGTATAACAGTAGTGGAGATGAGAACTTGCTTGGGGACTTTTTGTTTCTTCTTCTAAGGTTTTAGGGGAAATAAGCTGTTACATGCTGTGAATGCTTTTAGTGCTTACCTGCAGTAGCAGCATCTCTCCCTGGATTTATCGTGGTGATTGAAACAGCAAAGGCCATGTGCAACTGGAAGTGCTAGGAAGTAGTTGTAAATGGGTAAACAATGTGTTTTGACAAACATTTGTTAATAAATGTATTCAAGCTGGCCCACAGCAGTTCACTTTATGCAGTGATTGCCCTTGGAAATCTGTTCTGTTTCACGTACAGTAAGGGTGCAAATAAGGGTATTCCTTGTGTTTTACTGGTGTCTTGCATTATGAAACTAATCTGCTCCTAAACGTGCATTGTCTGTGCAGTCTGTATCATCAGGGTCTTGGCTCTGTCCTGGGCCTCAAATTGCTGAAGGAAAAATTACTATGTTTGAATCATTGCTTCCCTGCCCCTTTGCCACCTCCTTCAGGGAAAACATGATGTTGAGTCTGGCAGCAGTTTGGAATGGGCTCTTTAGAATGTTACATTTATTTCAAACCAAAAACCACTCAAGGTGAAGACAAATACTTGAACAATGTGAAATTAAGAATACTTAATCACTAGTGACTATGGACAGATTTTGTATTTATAGAGGACTCTTCCTTGCTTTTCTGAAGTTGCTTTCTTCAGACATTTGTGACTTTGTTGTTGCTGATCTATAGAAAATTTTATATAGATTATTCTGTCAACCCATCTTTGCTTGACCATCTCAAGGTGAAAGTAGTTTTTGAGGCATAAAATGGTTTTGATACCAGAACAGTTAGGGGTGGCCAAGCTTTCTAACAAATGTATATAGGGAAGAGTAAAGTTATAGGACACCAATTCTGAGAATAGGTCAAGAGGATTATATAAAATGTTCCTGACACAACCTGAAAATAGAAGAGTTTTTTTGTTTGCAGGTCATCAAATTCTTAAATGGTACATTTCATTTTACAGGGCTTCAGGAGAAGAACTAAAAGTCAAAGCTTATCTGCCAACAGACAAACAGTTTTTGGTAACTAAAAATGGTAAGGCTGAGATTTAAATATAAGTGTTCTTAGAATTGACAGCATGGTTGGCTGTGCTGTCAACTTTACCAGTTGTCTGTATTGATAGGGGAAGCAAATACCTCACACTTAAGATGCTCTGGCTTTTCAGTATTAAATAAATTTTTCCTGCACTTTGAAATTCTTTTTCTTAGACCACTTTGTAGTAGAGCTTTATACAATAAATAAAGCTTGCCTTGATGAAGTATAAATGAACTTTAAACATTATAAACCTCTTTGTGTGTCTTTGCTTCAACTCAAGTTCAGTGTCTAAAACAAAAATATGTTTATTTTCCTCTTTCCTGTGGAAACTCAGGCTATTAAAAAGTTCTCAAAATGGCATTCATAGTGCCACTGATACTTCTAATACAAGTAAGTAATTAATGTCAATATCCTTGTCAGTAATATAAATACAATCTTGAATTGTTTTTCAGCTTCACAGTTATGTTTATATAATCTGTGTGGTGACTACTTTTTTAATGGATAAGAAGGATAACATCTTGGCACAGCTATGGGGAAATCCAGAAGATCTTGTAACAAAATGTCAAAGCTATTAGACGAACCCTTAGCACTAAGAAGGCCTGAGGAGATTTTTGCCTGCAGAGGGTTGTATTATGTGCTTGGATTTTCCTTGCTGGCTTTTGGAGTCACTACTACTGTAGTGTTGAACATTTTCCTGAGATGGGCCTGACGGTTTGATGGTCAGCTGACCTGCTTTGTTTCTCTTCCTGCCACTTCTGAGGTTCCTCAGTGCTCTGATCTTTCTTGATCACATTCCAAAATAGTGTTTCCTGCGGTTGGTGTCACACTGCCCTCCCACCTGAGTAAAAGTTGTGGCCTAAAGTTGAGACTGGGAGCCATCCTACAGACCTCATTTTGAAAGTCGTTGTATGACTTCACTTTGACTTTCACACCCCCTTTTTCCTTTTCTGAAAAGTCAAAGAGCAGTTTTCAAATGCTGCATTTCATGTAGCAGATTTGTTTTTCTCCACATTAATAGAAAAGGAAGGAACATTTTCTACAAAGTCCTTGTTTATGCTATTGAAAAATGCCTGCTTTGCCTTAATCAGATATTCTTTCTTTGACTGGTCTCTGAAAACATTATCTAAATCTCTATTTGAATGGCTCTGTAATGCATACGACAGAAGTTATTCTAAATATCACATGAATTCTGACCTTCTAAACTTCTAGATGTTAAATTATAATTAAACATACCTAATGTATTGCATAGATAGCTGATACAAACTTCTAGCAGAATTTTAAAGCCAAATGAGTTTGGAAAACTGATGAAAATCTAGCCAAAGTTGTCCTTAGTTTTTTACCAATGTGAAGGAAACTAATAGGTTCTCTCCAGTTGTTAACAAATGAGAAATTAGTCCTTTTCTAATCCTTAAGAGATTGGATGAAACTGCTCTAATACTTAACAGAAAGATGTACTACTAAGACTACTGCAGTTGTATTTTACATGCAATAAAATACGTGGTACAGCACATCAACATGATTTTGTAAGTTCATACTTTTGCATTTGAAATACAGTCTTAGGATTCCTTAAATAGGGATATATGAAAGACTGCCACATTTTAGAAGGCCTTGTAGAATAATATCATGCTCCAGTCTCATTTTTATAGGAATGACTGACTGCATTTTTTTTGTTTTGCCTTTTTTTTGCAGTGCCGTGCTATAAAAGGTGTAAGCAGATGGAGTACTCAGATGAGCAGGAAGCAATTATAGAAGAAGATGATGGTGATGGGGGATGGGTAGACACGTTTCACAATGCAGGTATTCAAGGTCTTGCTTCAGGCTTTGCATTTGGTAATCTGATTTTCAGTTTCCACTCTTAGAAGGTAAAATCTTTTGTATATACAGATGTCTGTGTACCAATACCTAGTCTGGAGGAAATAATCCGCTACCCACCTGATTGGTACATGATGTTTAACTGTGTGCCTGTATATGCTTGAAACAGGCTCCTTTCCAGAGATGATGTCAATTATTTCAGTATTCTCTTACTAAGGTTCTAGGAAATTGTTTTAAAATATGAGCTATGTAGTGGCTCATTCCTTAGTAAGGAAATCTGTGAAGAGGATGTTAGTTTAATTTGTGGATGCTGTACTAAAAAGAAAGAAGACGTTAAGTACAGAGATTAGTGTGGGAGATGATCCTATTTTACAATACGCCCTTAAATGAGGTTTTGTTTATAGAGAAGCTTAGAAAATACTGCTTATATGAATCTGTCTCACTGGCTTCTCTAGCACAGTGTCTTATAAATACTTCAGTTTTTTTCTATTTGGCAATTATATTAGTTTTAGTCAGTTTCTTGATGTTCTATCATATGTTAATACAATTCTGTCCTCCACCATTTCCAGAAGTACTCCTCTCAGTTTTTACTTTCTTTGATGGAAATTTTTTTTTGCTGTAACGTGGAGAAAATTATCTGAATAGTTTGCCAGGGAGAAAAAGGGTTGGAGATGATGCCTTTTCTTCTGTAGACATACATTTTTCATCGTTGGCAATTCTTAAAGGCATCACAGTTCATAATCGAATGCCCCCACACCAAAGAAATAATTTGGAATAGCTTTGTCATGTCCTTGAATTAAGTGTGCAGTATCCATCCCTGCTGTGAATAGACTCCTCTGCCAGGTTTTTCCTTTTAGAGTTGACTGGTTTGGGCACCATACAGTACAGCACAGCTGTAACACTCTGACTAAACCTGGCCTGGTCTCTGTATGCTGTCAAATTAGATAAAATCTGTTTCCACAGCTGAAGAGTTAATCAGATAAATGTACTCTGTCAAAGCAGAATCTTGGCACATATCCCAAAAGGTACTGCATGAGAACTGCAGTAAAACTAAAAAGCTAATGGGGAGGAACTCAAGAGTGGACACTACTATGATTTGGGGTGGTTTTATACCCCCATTTCCTCTCAGCTAAAAGCCTTGAGTGCTCTGTTACGTTTTGCTTTGTCATTGCTTTCAAGAAGCTCAGAACTACTCATAAATGCCTGCCTTTTTCATGAACTTGAGTTCCATTATTGTGATGTGAGTGCCTATCCTGAACTCACTTTTGTGCAAAAATACCTTAAAATAGAAGTTCAACTTTGCCGAGTTCCATCACAGACTTTTTAAGACATGGCACATCTGTGCTGTGGTGCTCTGTGTTACTGGTATGGTTTGCTTAGGGGTGTCCAGCACTAAACACGTTACCAATACCAAATGAACAGCCTCTCACATATCAAGGTTGTGAGTTGTGCCTTGGAAAGATAAGACACTGCTTTCTGAAATCCTTGCAAGCTCTTTCTATGCTATTCTTTAACAAAGAACCAAGCTTTTTTAACACAAACTTCTTGTTCAATTTACAGGTATAGTGGGCGCAACAGAAGCAGTTAAGGAGATCACACTAGACAGTAAGGTACTTGTTTCTAAATTTTTCTGTTGGCTTTGTTACAGACCTGAAGGCAATAGTAGTTTTACCAGTGGCAGTCTAGTACTCCCTGTGAAAGATAAAAATATACTTTGTCACTAATTGTTTTGCACATGTACGTTGACCCTCACAGCCTATGATACTAGTCTAAGCATGTGCATCTCCTTATTGCTGTGTTTACTGAGACATTCATCTTTTTGAAATGTCTTTAGCCAGTGTGCTCCTTGCCAGACTTCCACAAACTGGAAATGAAATCCTGTTTACATTGATATCACACATTTGGGTTTGAAGACGTTAGTGCTTTGAGATCTGGTGTGAAGAAATTTTTATATGAAAAAGTAATGTGGGGATGTAAAGTATTTCTTTGTCATCTTCAACTACAGCAAGCAGATTTTTAACACATTAGTCCAGTTTAACAGGTTTATGCCCTTCAGTTTAGAAGAACTTTACCTGTTTAAATATATACATGTTAGGAAGTCCATAGTTTCCGCATGTTTCCAAAAAGTCCCTACAGCAGGAGAAAAACCTGAAACTTGAGTCCTCAGGAAGTACTTGAAACGCAAATGTATTGGCTAACATGTTGAAGAAGCATGGAAAAAGTTAGAGAAACAAAAAATGCTTTAAACATAGGTTTGTAAGGGGAGTTCAGTCTGTGTGCTGTGAGAGTTTAAACCATCCAAGAAGTTTTGGATTCTTAAAATTAGGGTGAAAGAAAATGGGCTGCCCTATGCTACAGCATAGTTATAAACAGCTCAGAATGCTATCGATATGATGAACTGTGAAATGCAGGTATTCCAAATGATGTTGCTGAATATAGTAAAAATACTGCCTTTTTTTTTTTTTTTTTACAAGTCAATAGCATGAGGGTGGAAGAAACCATCAAGGGATAACTAAAGTTGATCACTTTTTCTGCAAAACACAATACTTGCAGAATGTTACTGTTATTCATAACTGCTGTTGTGTGTTTTGCGTTGTATTTCATTTCTGTTGTAGGTAGGAAAACTTGCTTACAGGTCCAATTCAGGAGGACAGCTCTTTCCTGCTGATGTTCTGTTTGACAATGCACTTTGTAACTTAGTTTCTTACTGGTTTTGGTGTTTTGGGTTTTTAAAATGAATAATCAGCTGCCTGATGCTTAGAATTGGAGGACCTTCTAACTGTAGTTATTTGGAGTGTTCTCTTAAAATCTTTATGAAATCTCTGTAAATTGAGACCTTTACCTTCTGAATTTCATTGGAGTTGTCCATTGGATTCTAATGCTGTGAAAGGCTTGAAAGTCTACTGTAGTCTTGTGCTGTATTTTTTTCTGTTGCACTATGTTTCCTTGGAGAATTGTATCAAAATGTAATACCTTTTGTGACTCTCTTGTGTTTTAAAACAATTATGGAACTGAACAGGGCTCATGGTGTGTGATACTGGGGGACACTTTCAGTCTTATAATAGTTTTATATAGTCCCAGAAAGAGCAGGGGGTTAGACTCAGTCATCCTTATGGGTCCCTTCCTTGCGATATTGTATGATAACTGCTGCACAGTTGGCTGTGGGTTAAAACTTAAAAAAATCTTAACCTATAATTTAGTCTTAGCCGTTTAGTCATTACCTTTCATTTGAGATAGGTGGATCTTTTAGCTGTTCAACACCATGGTTGCTTTTCTTTGTTTAGGAATTAAATCATTCCAGATTGCAAAGTCAAAGGAAAACTTTTTAAATGGATTTTTAATGTCATACTAGCACTTGAAGCTAAGATGAGTTAATAAGCAAATGTTTTGAGTTCAATGTAGTCCTTCTTAATATTGCAGAAATTACCTTTCTGGCTCACAGAATGTGTTAACTGGACTTAGCACCTTAAATTTTTTGGGACTGTTTGGCTGTGTAGATGCAATAGTCATTAAAGCAGTATTTTCAATTTAATTTCTAAAGGATAATATAAAAATACCAGAGTGTTCAGCATCTTGTGAAGATGATGATGAGGAAGATGAAGGAGAAGCTGCAGACATGGAAGGTATTTCCTTAAATGGGATGGGACATATTTTATTTCAGGTCTTTAACTAAAACACCACTCATTCTTTGCAAGGAATGCATGGTGAAAAATTTCAGTAGGCATGTGCTCTTTAGTGTCTTTTGTATGGTTTTATTGATGCATGTTTACTCCAACTTGTGTGCCAGAAACCTGAGTCAATGTTAGTGATTGGAAAATTGTGTAGCAGAACAGATCCAAGAAAATATAAATTAGGGATTTAGCACAGCTTCCTTCCAGCTTCCTACCTACACTTGAGCTCAATCTGCCTATATAAAATCACTGAAGTATTGCTCCTTGCCTACTTACTCTAGTCTTGGTCAAATTTGTGTTAAAAAAGGGACAGTCTGGTTTGGGGATTGGGAAGTCTGCTTGAATAAAACTTCTTTAGTCACATGCGCATGTAGATTTTTTTAAAGTCGTTGTTTATGAGTAACAAATATAATGACTGGCTGCAAGCTGAACACAGAATTTTATGGGTCTTCTTTTCAGAGTATGAAGAAAGTGGGCTATTGGAGACAGATGATGTGAGTGAACAGTTCTCTATCTTGTCTGTTACAATATAAACACAAGCAAAGTAAAAATTATGATAAATGGCTGAAATAACAAGTTTGAGTAGTAGGGTTACTGAGCCTGGATTCCTATGGATTTGTCTCCTGCCAATCTACTGCAGTAACTTGAACCCTTGGGTGCTCCAAGATTTTGCCCACAGAAATTTTCCTTGGTTTTGCTCTTCCCTTTTGCTCTGCTTGTACACACAGCGCTGTATTCACGAGAAGTTAAAACGTGGTGGTGGTTCTTGGGGCTTACACGGGGAGGATGAGTGGCCTGAAGGTTCAGTAGATTACACCAATCCACCAGACTTCTATGAGAGAAAACAGAAGGTCTCATTATTTGTGGTATTATCCTAAGGTCTTCATGAACCTGCATAAACTGAGACCTCTGCCTTCTGAATTTCATTGGAATTGTCTGTTATTTGCAAAAGAAGGTAGGGGTGTGTAACAATGTAGTTGCCTACTTCCTTAAGAAATCGGACCTTTTTTGAAAAGTAAAAAAAATAAAACCAAAAAAATACTTGTTGGAGGAGAAACCAATACTCCTAGTTTAAAAGTAAAAACAAACCATGCATTGGGGTTTTTTTATACCCACTTAAGAACATTATTAAAAGTTTTACATAACTACTTAGGATGGGAAAGGAGTGAACCCAAGCAAGACTATACTAATCTTGTCATTTTTACCTTGAACCAGGCAACTCTTGACACAAGACAGATTGTAGAAGCTAACAAAACTAAAGTCGATGTTGGAGGGGAAGATGCTATTCTACAGACTAGAACCTATGACCTCTACATCACTTATGACAAATATTACCAAACTCCAAGGCTCTGGTTATTTGGATATGATGAGGTATAGCTATGGTGGGGTTTTTTACTGCTTCTGTAATCAGACTTACTGTGTCAAATAGAAAGGCTATTTTGTTGCTTATTCACAATAGAAATTTGAAAGAAAAAATTGTGAGAAAACCATTGAGCAATATAGGCTTGTAGGCAGGACTTCTGTTGTGCTTGCAGCAAGTTGGAACAATTTCACTGAGAACTGCACATGGTAACAGCACATTTTGAAGGAAGCCACTGGTGTTTTTGTTAGCACTGTAGAGCTGGTAATTACCCCAGTAAACTCAGTCAAGTAAGCAGGTATGTGTTTTCATCACCTTCAGAAGGAAAGGAATATATAACCAGTTCTTCCCTTTAATCACTAGGTTTCTTGAGTTAAAATTGGGTAGGGCTTACTGCTCAAATACCTCAGTGGGAACCTAGTTGGTTGTCAAATACATTGACTTCACAACTCAAAGGAAAATCTGTGCAGTAATATTTCTATACCATATGGATTTTAACACGCCCAGGTCTTTCATTGTACTTTCAGAACTTTTATATTTTAGATGCCTACAGTTTTTGGTGCATCATCTGTTACTGATGTTAGAAAGGAGTAAGATTCTTTATTAGTAATGCATTTGTTCTCACATTTCTTGTTCCTCTATAGCAGCGGCAGCCTTTAACAGTAGAGCATATGTATGAAGATATTAGTCAAGATCATGTGAAGAAAACAGTGACCATTGAAAACCATCCTCATCTTCCTCCACCTCCCATGTGCTCAGTTCATCCATGCAGGTAAGTCTGTTTCTGGTCTGATTCAGCCTGCAGATACAAGGCCCTTCACTGCTCTTGTTAGGGATTTTGTTCAGGTTTTGTGGACATATTTCCACAGTTGGGTGCTGTAGTGGTCTGTTAGCTTCTGAGGCAGTACAATAGGAAGGGATCAGCAGTTCTCTTGAGTTCATTCCAGTGCTCACTGCAGCAAGTGTGTTCTGCAGTTAGCACTGTCTTCTCTGATCAACTTGCTTTTAACTCAGCTTCCCTATGGACTCCAGAGGATGGCAGACTACCAGAACTCCGTGAAATAAAGTTTTATCCTTTTGTCTACTTTTTGGGGAGGGTAGAGCTACAGTGTATACTTCTGCAGTAGAAAAAGCTTGTTTGAACATGAAATAAGAATTTCTTCTTCCCCAGAAGGGCTTCAAATTTTGCATTGATAAACATTTGTTGAACTGCAAAATACACTTGTTTTTTTAGGGTATTTTCTGTTCCATTTTCCACATTTCTCACCCAAGATATAGGGAGCCTGTAGTTCAACTTGCTGCACAGATGTTTTTCTAAGTCTTTGAAAGGTATGTCTTGTCTTAGATGTAGGCCCTAACATCCTTTTAAGTGTCTTAGTGATACAGAGCCAGTATCTGAAACAGTGTAACTCCTCTTGACTGTATGAAATTCCTGGAGATACAGGGTTGGGCTTTTATTGCTTAAGAAAAGATACTCTTTGTATGATTGCATATGTTTAAACGAAAAAATTCAGGGTTCAGATTGCCCGTTTAAGTTTAATTTCCTTTGACTTAAACACTGGAGATCCATGTCACTAGCTGCGTGTCACAAATTTATCAACTTGTTATTGACAAGCTTATGGTAGTTTTCACAGACTCAAAGCATTCTTGCTTCTACTTTAGCATTTATTTGTTCATCAGTCTTTAGAGAAAAAGAGCAAGGGAACATTGCAGCAAGTATTTTATGGCTCATTTTGGTCTTATGAGGATATGTATTCACGTGCTTTTTAAATCTGTATCTCATGTTTCTTGCAGTTCACTGTTCACTAGCCACTGCTTTTCAAAAATGTTTGCTTTTGCCCAGCAGTCAGACATACATATGGACAGCATTGAGCAGAGAAGCTGTTGTACAACTGGGAAATAATTTTTTCCCCTCTAGTTGTCCAGTAGAAAATTTTGGAGATGTAAAGTTTATTGTAGGTCTTTAAATCATCATGTTTGAGTCTGCTCTAACATGAAAATGTCAGTGTGGGTGCTAAGGAGTAATACAAGAAGCAGAGCTGGGACAACTGTAAAGTAAATAATAAAGAATAGGACAGAAAACATAAGGCCTCTGTTAATCCGTGGGACTGCCACATGCTGAATACTGCAGTACTGTTCTGGTCATCTGTTCTGTAGTCTGTGAGGTGAAGGAAGACTGAAACTGGAAAAGTTATGGAGAGTTGTCTGGGATAACTGAAGTTATAAAGCTCTTTCCCATAAGAAATGGATAAATAATCTGTGACCCTTTATCTTTGGAAAAAGCTGAGCAGGGAGTTATGATATCAGTGACCTTCACTATGGGTGACACAGAAGGTGAAGTAAAAGGATTTAAGTTTTTTTCCAACAGTGAAACTGGTGACATTGAATGTTACTCTGCTGGCATGTTCAAAGCCAGAAAGGATTAATTTCTGCACACACCACCTGAAGTACTTATTTAAGCAGTATTATATTAATGAAATAAAAATTTGTCAAGGTTGTTAAAAGTGTAGTTAGTAGAACAGTTCAGAATGAGAAAATCCTTGGGTAATTTCCAGCATACAGCTGGCTGCTGGAAATTAGTGGCACTTCGGGGAGAGCATTTATTAGGTGCTTGTCCTGGCCTCTTTATTGAGCATGTACTATAAGATAGGGAAGCAGAACCAGGTAGACCTTTGGTCTGATCCAGTAAGGTATTCTTATACCTTGTATGAACATACCAGTCTTAATCTCAACCTGTTAGTGACTTTGACTGTCTTATTGTTTGCTGTCTGAAGGATTTTGGACAAAAAATGGATGCAGCTTTTTTGTGCCATTAGTGTTTTTGAAGAAGTGTCAAGTGGAATGAATGTGGGAGGTCTTAACAGACTGAATGGGAAGATGATTAATAAGAGAAAAAGAAAAAAGAAAAAAAATCCTGAAGCCAAAATTTAATTTACTTTGCATTTCCTGGAAGTCTTGCTAGTAAATTGCTTGTGAAGAATCTCCTGCTGATGCAGATTAGAAAGATACTCTCAGAACAAAAATACCCAGATTTTTGGGCATGACAGCCCTCACTGATTAGGTAGAACTGTGGATTTTATACTTGGCTGTGGCTGCAATGTGATCTGCTTAATTTTAGTTATTGCTCTGCAGAGGTGTTAGCAGTGCACTGCTAGTCTGTGAATTTGGGTTGAGTTTCTTCACGCGTGAGAGCTCTGTGGTCATGTTTTCACTTCTTGCTCTGAACCCAGTGAGGGGCCAGTTCCTTTAGTATGTAATCTACACTTACACTTGAAGTAATGGTTTACATCATAAGCCTTGTACCAGTTTTAAGCATGAAAGAGATGATTGATAGTGAAGTGATAGAGGTTTGTTGCGAGTCTTAAATGTGGAGGAAACTAGCCCTTCTCGAAAGGTGGTCTCATGGATCGGTGACTGCTTAACACTGGAAAGAGTTTAAAAGTTAGTGTTGAGACTGTGAAGAAAGAGGCTAATGACATACCTAAAGTGGAGGTTTTAAGTATATTTTCTTACTCTCCAAGGTGAGCTATTCTATTTTTTCAAATTGGTAAGACTAACAGCTAGGAAAGTCTGGGCTTCTGAGTAAAAACTAATAGCCACATTGTTGCTTTGTTTTAATTTGTGTAGGAACTACAAGTGTTCAGTTACGTCTGCTGCTGTTGCTTCCCATCATGTTACAAGAATTGTGTAATGTAGGATATTTGTAGGATTCTAAGCCTTTTTCTTGTGACGTGAGTATCCTCATGTGAGGCGTCAGAGAAAGGAAAGAAATGGCTGTCGGATGCCACCGTCAGCTGCTTGAGATGGCTTCTATTTTGAGTTAGTGAAAATTGTTCATCTTGCAGCTCTTCTGTAAGTTGTAGTTCTTGTCAGCATTTTTATGGTACTGGAAGGAACATAGTCAACTTCCTCATTAATTGCTGTGATCTGCTTTAATCCTGATTCTTAGCTTTTTCTGTGGGTATTACAAATGGACTATCGAACAAGTTAACTGCTAAACACATTGACAATTAAATTGTAATTGCTTGCACTTGCATTCCAAGGGCTTCTTTTTCTCCATTTCAGAATAAATAGTGATAGGCTTCTGAACTGTTTTTGCTTCTGATTTACTCTAAATATCTGCAGGGAAATATTTCTAGATAGGATATTTTAGCTTTCTTCAAAGGTTGTTTCTTTCCATTGTAGTGTACACATATTTCATATTCATTCCACCAAGTTTTCTTACAGAAGGAAACTGAAAACAGGAAACAAACTTTACTTAAAGCACCTGCAAAGCTTTTAATGAGTAACTGGATGGCAGCGAGAATGACTATTACTCTGTGGTCATTATAGAATTCCAGATAACTGACTAGTTCTTGGAAAACAGAAAAGAACAAATGTCATTAAGATGTATGAAGTTGAGCCAGTATGCTGTTAAAGATTTCTAATGTCTTCTACATGGTGACTTGTATTCTGTGCCAGTAAAAAAAATAGTCCACAGTTATGCATAAGGTCAAAACTAAAGTTTTGGCAGTGGCCAGGTCCCTACAGAGAAGCAACTGGCCTTGGCACCTGACATGGCATGTGTTCCACAGGGCATCGTGGGGATCCAGAATTGGAATCAGCTCTGAGGGTTCGTTGACTTGCAAAGAGCAACACTAAATGGCAAATGCTGACCTTTAATATTTCTCCAGACTTGCATGTTCCTGTTTACAATGTGTCTTGGTAACTTTGCAACAGCTTCCTTCCTTGTTTGCAGTCACTTGGCAGCATGATTAACTTCGGAGGCAACTACTAAATGCCAGTTGCTGGTCAGTTATTGAGATTGACGTGCTGGTATCAAGGCATGGTCAGAAAGTTATGCAAATACTGCTTCCCACTCATCCTTCTTCTCAGTTGGCACTTCGGTTGCTTTGGGATGGGTATTTTAAAATACTGCTGTTCACTAACCTGCAGTGCTGTGTAGATGGATACCCATAGTCCTGTCTGATGTTACTGATGAAGATTACCTACAGGATCATCTATTTAAAATAAGGTTGAACTATAGATAAAAGTAAGATTAATTGTACAACCTGGGAGTTTGTGTTAAAGATATATAAATAAAACATAAATTAACATACAGTAGCTGATTCCAATTC
>VZTR01023982.1:342923-376104 GCA_013400775.1 Chaetops frenatus | reverse complement strand
AGTTAAATTTCTTCACAGCAGCTCATATGGTGCTGAGTTTTGGATTTGTGGCTTGTTAGCATTGATGATACACCCAACCACGTTTGCACTGTTGCTGAACAGTGCTTGCACAGTGTCAAGGCTTTCTCTTTTTCCTGTTTAGACCTCCCCAAAGAGTGGGCTGGGGGTGGATAAGAGGTTGGGAGGGGACCCATCTGGACAGATGAAACAAATTGGCCAAAGGGTTATTTTCTACCATTAACATCATTCTCCAGTAAAAACTGGAGGCAGAGGAAGAAGCGGCAGTGTGGGGAGAACAAAGGGTGTTAACTTCCAAGGTGACTGTTTTTGAGAGACTGACTGGACATCAGTCAGATTGTGGGAGATGATGAGTGATTTATTCTGTGTTACTTGTTGTTTTCCCCTTTCCTTCACCTTTGAACCATCTTTATTGACCCATGAGTTTTCTCATTTTTGTTCTTCCTGTTCTCTCTCCTGTCCTGTTGGGGATGGGGAGGGATTAAAGTGGGTTTTTGGCTGCTGGTTGAGGTCAACTCCCCCACAGTCTGACACATTTAAGAGGTGGTAAGGTTGTAAAAAGTGGACTTTTGAGTTAAAGTACTGCCTGAATGTTCTTTGCATGACAAGTAGATGAATTCCTGTGTTGATCTGAGGCTTATTTTGTGAAGAAAACCAGAACTTTGTAGCTTCTCATAAATAAAAAGAATTATATGAAAGATAATTTCTTCCACTGCCTCTTTTCCTTAGTAGAATGATCCACAAATTCCCAGATTTTTAATTCCTGCAATCCAGAGGGACCAGATTATGTTTTGAAAGCAGCAAGCAGAAGTTTTTGATGTGAACGATCTACAGGAAGAATCAGTAAAAATCACACCAGTTCTGTGTGGCATGTCCAGAATGAATTCTACTTCTTGACAGAAATTGCATCTCTATCACAAAATCAACCAGGATGGTTTCTTGTAACTGATCCAACACAGCTGTGTCTGTTGAAGTCTTTTGGCTGTATACGTTGTTTGCTGAGTGGTCGGTTTAGGCTGTTTAAAGGTGCTGATGACCTCAGTGCAGTCCTTGAAAAGGTGCTGTTCACACTGCTGGTGACTCTGCCATCAGTCTTCTCCTTGCCTCACAGTCTGAAAAGAGAGGGCAGCACCTGACTGTGAACAGAAGGTGTTTGACATTCCCCTTCATTAAGGTGATCTCTGCAACACATTGCCAGAAATTGTCTGAGACAGTTTATTGCATGATGTTTGTCTTGTACAAACTTTATACCTTCGATTTTGTGGTCACCCAATCCAAAAGTACTTTCAGAAATAAAATCACATTATGAGCATTCTTAAGGCCTTGTTTTGATCAGGCTCAGCCAGTACAAGCTAACAGGTGAAACAAGCTCATTAAACGTACATTAGTGCAACTACATGTGAAATCTGCTTTATTTCTGATTCAAATTAAGACCTGTTGTTTCTTCTTCACAGGAAGTCTAAATGAGGATGGGTCACAGAAACATTTTGACAGGGAATATGTACTGATGTTTGGTGTGTTTGATGAAAACAAGAGTTGGCAAAGATCAGCATCAGTCAAGTACACAATTAATGGCTATACTGATGGAACGTTACCAGGTACTGTTCAGGCTTGTGTGAAATGAAACTAACATGTATAAACACTGAATATTACCTGTAGTTGCTTCTCATGCACAAGAATGGGAATGTGGAGAAATGGGATACAGTCGTTTTTAGGATGTATCTGTGAGTATCTAAATTCTGCAAGAAAAACTGTGCTGCTGAAAGGAAGTCATGCCAAATTACTGATAGGAACAATGAGATTACTTCTAAGAAGACTTCTGCTTGAAGAAAAGGATTACTAACTTTAAAAAAAGTTTTAAAGAGTTCCTCAGGTTTTTTTAATAAGCTGATGGTGAGAGAGTGATTTAATTAAGTGAATTGTTGGCTCTACATCATATAGAACATACTGGGTGAAAAACTTCCTGAAAGTGGAAAGTCTGTTATCATTAAAAGACTCAGTTAAGTGAGAAGACTAGTAAGATGGTAGTGGGGCTATTCTGTTGCTAGTACTTTTCCACTGTTCTCTCCCATCCATTGAGGAAATACAAAAAGGTTGTCTTAAATGGAGATTCTTTTAATTGGAGAGAGTAGTTACTGTCACTAGATATATCATTCTTTAGCTTAGATCCTTACTTTGTTCTTTGTTTTCCTGCCCTGCTTTCCCCTCACTCCCCAAGCAAGGACAGCTCAAGCTTTCCAACAGAAGATACTGGTTTATTTCCTTTTTTTGCCAGCTCATTGTAAGTCAGTTTGTCACTTGTTGGTAAGATTTAAACACCTGTCTTCCACTGATATACAGGATTTTGGTATCTGTTGCATTTACACGCTTCTGAAACTTCCTCTTGTTGCAAATATCGATCACAGCAATTTTTTTTAATGTCTTCAATGAAGATTCACTTCAAACCTAGGGTGCATAGGGAACTTGCATGATCTGCCTGCATTCTAAACCCTACTCTCATGTCTCTTTCAGATGTAGAGGCTTGTGCATATGACAACATTAGCTGGCACTTGATAGGAATGAGTTCCAAGCCAGAAATCTTCTCCATTCATATCAATGGCCAGTCCATGGAGCAAAAACATCGCCGAGTTTCTGCCGTGAACTTGGTGGGAGGAGCCTCAACCACCGTAAACATGACAGTGACTGAGGAAGGAAGGTGGCTCATATCTTCTCTTGTCCAAAAGCACCTGCAAGGCAAGGAGACATGTAGTTATTGAGTACCTGTAAAGCTGCCCTTCTCTATGTCCCAAGTGGCTTCCACTGTTCTGCAGCAGTACAGTTAATCTGTTTCAGGTGGTTTCGCCATTTCACTAAGAAACTGCCCAAGAACAGGGCATTCTGTTGGAAGTGCACAATGAACTGAAAGATGTTCTTATCTGCAGCTTTATTGCAGAATGCATGTCACAGAGCAACAGTGATTCTATACTCCAGCATCTAAGTTTCTGTTAACTGTTCAGATAAGCACCTTTATAAAATGAGTAAGAAACCACCTGTTTCCTGAGAAACGGAGTACTTTCAGCTAAGTGTACTTCAATCTGATAAAAATATTTGCTGTTCATCATTTCAAAGTGGTATCTTTGAGCAGTGATCAGAATTCTGTTTTAAGGAATGAGAAAAACATCTCTCTTGTAAGAGCTGGAGATCTGTTTTGGGGGTAAAAACAGCTGAAGTGGTAAGAGTTCCTCAGATGGGAAATCACTATGGTCCTATTTCCTCTCAATTAGCTGGAATGCATGGTTACCTCACTGTAAGGGACTGTGGGGACAAAGAGGTGAAGAAGAGTCGTCTCTCCTATAGAGAACGCCTTATGGTCAAAACCTGGGACTATTTTATTGCTGCAGAAGAAGTTACCTGGGATTATGCCCCAAGTATTCCAGACACCCTTGACAGGTAAAATAATACTTTGTCAATATAATAGGGAATGTTAACATGAAATCACAGGATAAGTCTGGTTGGAAAGAACCCCTTGGTATCCAACAGCAGAGTTGGATCCAGTTGGACCTTATCTGGTTGCATTTTTATTGTTTCCAAGTACAGGGATCCATCAGCTTCTCTTGACACCTTTGCAACTTCACAGTGAAAAAGTCTTTCCTTATATCTAACCATTCTTCCTCATGTTGGACCTTGTGTCCATTGCATCTCATCTCTTCACCATGCAGCTCTGAGAAGCATCTGGTGACCTGCTTTCTCTATAATGTCCAGTTTGATAGCTGAAGATAAGATGCTCCCTTTGCTGTGTCTTTGCATGACTGAATAAACCGGAATTTTACTTCTATGCCCAGTGCTCTGGTTCCCGGGTGGCCCTTCACTGGACTCTCACCAGTGTCAGTGACTTTCTTTGCTGAGAAGAAGCCCAAAAGTGAACACCTTTTGCCTCTCACAGGGAGCGCAAAATGGCAAGATGACTTAGGAATCGTCCAAAGTAGCATACAAGCGTATTTTTTAAAATACTTTTCAGCCTTAATTCTGCTGAAATAAACAATCCTTTAGAGGAAGGGAAAGGGAGGGAGGGAATATTTCTGGAGATTAGAAGTTTTTAAAAGTTTAGTACAATAAAGTGTTTAGGGAACAGGAGAAAGATCTCTCTATAAATGACCTCTGCATGGTACCAATGTACATGGAGTACAAGTCATAATAAGTGAGCATATTGGGCTATTTTGCTCAGCTTAAGATAAATAGAAAGAATTCTGTAACAAACATGATGTCATAGTATACGGTGCTATCAGTGCACTGTGGAGTTAAATTTGCAATCTGTCAATTCCCCAGTGCTATTCATGCCTTTATGAGCCTTTACAAGCTGATATTCATAAGAATCTTTAAGGATTTAAGCAGAACAAAAGAAATTCCTTATTCTGTCAGGGTTGTAGTTTCATATACCTCCTTAGAAATACAGTGTTTGCAACACTCCTTCTCCTTTAGCATGATTTGCTTCCCTTATATGTTCTTGAACACTGCATGGAACAAACTTCTATATCTTTCCTGCCAGTCACACTGCCTTACTTAACCATCTCACTGCCCTGATTTTTCCTCCTTTGTTCAAAACTGCAGAATATATCCCTTTTCAGTAACCCTTTTTGAAGTGTGGGTGACAACAGACATCTTGCTCCATGTAAATTCCCAGTGTTTCTTCTAGTTTTTCTCTCAGCATTAACAATTTTAATGTTTGAAACCTCAGTGTAACACTACTTACTGTATGGTGCTTGACTGGGATTAAGATTGTATTCCTATTTCTCCTGGAGTCTTTGTTATTGTGAGCAAATTGGGTTTTTTTCTCTATGCTCAACTATGCCTTTGAAAAAGCAGAACAGTGATTTCTGTCTTACCTTGAAAGTGTACCTGCTGCTTCAGTTTGTTTCTTTCTTGCATGTACTCTATTAAATTAAATTTAAACTCTGATATTAATTGGTCATATGTAATCCGAAAACACGAGTAATGGTCCAGTATTGTTCTCACCTAATTTAGGTTAGAATTTAGAGTGAAAAGCATTAGCTGAGTTTAAGATTTGGATTTTTTTTCAAGCTGTGAGATTTCTACCAATTGCTTGAATACTAATTTTGTATTTTAACAGATGCTAATATTCAAGTTTTTTCTTTTTTTTTTTCCTTTATTTTTAAGACACTACAAATCACAACACTTGGACAACTTCTCAAATCTCATAGGTAAAAGGTATAAAAAGGCTATTTTTAGGCAATATACTGATGAAAGCTTCACTAAACGTCTGGAAAGTCCTCGTCCCAAGGAAACTGGAATCTTGGGCCCTGTTATCAGAGCTCAAATCAATGATAAAGTCAAAGTAAGTAACATAAATACAGAGATTATTTATACTATAGCATGCTTTTCATAGAGGCAGAGATACAAAAGAACTAGTTTGATTTGTGTTGTCTTTCAAAAAATATAGCTAATGTTGTAAATATTTACCCTGTTAAAAGGTATGATCACAAGAAATAGTGTTTAGCTTGCACTTTTCAGCATTCCTTCTATAGTTTCCTTGATTGTGCTTTATTTTACAACATAAACATGCCTCAGTCACACTATGTAAAATATATGTTGACACTGGTCCAAAATGGGAAAGAAATGCTTAGATCTGAGTGGACTTCTGAGGGGGTTTGTATGTGAGGCTGAAATTCATGAGCCTCTTGTTTCTTATGTGGGTATTTTTTTCCGGCTGTTATAGACAATGGTACTCGTTTTGCCTAACCAAATGTTATTTCATGAAGTTATACCACGAAACTACAAAACATTTGCATTACAAGCTTGTGCTGCTGCAAAATCCACTGGTCTTTCTGTTGCCAGTTAATGATGCACCACAAAGTTCCATGACCTTTAACTTCTATAATTTTCACTGTGACTCTGTGGCTCTCAATTTAGGTTTAGCACATTCCTTTTTTACTTTTCTCTCTCTCTCTCTCTCTTTTTTTTAATCCTTATTTTATCAAGAATAGGCAGGAAATTTTGCCTTTTCCTTACATATCCCCTCTGGGTCTTAGAATCTGGGACAGGATTTGGTTTGAAATTTGTTTATTCCCATATTGGAGGTTTTTAAGAACTTCAGTCAGTAACTTCATATTCCCAGATATAATGTGTGCCTAGTAGCTGGAAGAACAAAGTGTTCTTTTTAGACCTTCCAGAGCCTATGTGTAAGTACCTGAACTTCACTCAGTGGGCTCTACCAAGTCCAGCAGAATGGTACCAGCATTTATTCTTTAAGTTTATTTATCAGACAATATTTAAGACTTCTTTTTGCCTTTCTGGCACTTTCTGGGCTAAACCCAGGCAAATTCTACTATAGTGGAAACTTCATTATATATTCAGACAAGGATTTGTTGAATGCTAATTTTTTTTTTCATTTGCCTATCAATATAGATTGTATTCAAAAATAAGGCCAGTCGACCCTACAGCATTTATTTCCATGGAGTGACACTTGCAAAGAATGCAGAAGGAGCTGATTATCCTCTGGATCCCACAAGTAAAAAATTTGTGAAATATATCTTTGAGTATCACTGTTATGGATGGTTTTGTTGCTTTGAAGGAGGTGCTGTGGCTGGGAATGTGCATGGCTGGGAGACCTCAGTTCTGTGCTCTGCCTCTGCTTACCTGTTGTGTTGCCTTATAGAGAAACCAAGATATTATCTGCAAAGCAGAGACAAATACCTTCTATTTGTTGTCTTAGTTTTCTGTTCTTCTTTGTGATTTTAGAGAGACAAAAGTGCTTGCTGAACTTTTATCTCAAGGTAGCTTTTAATGGCCTAACTGCACCAATGGCATTAGAAGGGGCAGCTTGATAAGATCTGGCCCTGAGTTGGTGTCGTTACTGTTCTTTTTTTCCCTTAGGCAATGGCACGCAGAGTAGAGGAGTTGAACCAGGGAAGACGTACACTTACGAGTGGAAAATTGCTAAAACAGACCAACCCACTGCACAGGATGCACAATGTATTACAAGGCTGTATCATAGTGCTGTTAATATTGAGAGAGATATAGCCTCTGGACTGATTGGCCCACTTCTGATTTGTAAAAGTGAAGCGCTGACGCAAAAGGGTGTGCAGGTAACTTTTTTGGGCAGATTTTGCTCAAATAATGTTATTTGGTCTTCACTGAATTTAATTTTGCTTCCCTTAGAGAAATGTTCTGTAGAGAGCTGTTAAACTAAGAAGAAACAGTCCTCTAACTGTCCACAGCAGTAAAGGAATTATGTTCAGTGTTTCTTAGCAAGAACTAAGAAAGGTCAACAAAAGGTCAGCCTGACTTGAAAGTCTATTTCTAGACTTGATAATTAATTTTCCTGCTGCTATTATATTCTGATACTATGAAGACATTCATATCTGACCTGGTCCTATTCTGTAACAGAGACAGCTCCACAGCATCTGACAGTCTGAGGCATAATGAATCTAGAGCAACCAAAACAGCATGGGAGAGTTCTGGGAGAGGGCTTCTCTTTACCAGTTATTGAAATCTTATTTGGCAAAGACTTAAGCATCACTTGGGAGAAAAACAATGTCAGAAGCTTATTACTCAGGTCAAACCAGGAGTCTGGTCCTGTTACAGAAAACCTAGTCATAAACCACCTGTGTATGTGCAGTGCTAGAGGCTTGCTCAGTGTTCCACCACAGGCTGGCTGCACTAGTAGGATTGAAATCTGGAGCCTGTACTCCCTTCCCCTCGGCCTTTGGATCACACTTACCAGGACTCTGGTGAAGCTTATGCTGCTTACATAGCAAGAAAGAGATTGTAGGCTCAAGTTCTTAATACCTTTGTCTGCTGATAAAATGTAACTGCTGTGTTGATTGTCTTTCAGAAAAAGGCAGACGAGGAGCAGCAGGCAGTGTTTGCTGTGTTTGATGAAAATAAGAGCTGGTACCTAGAGGACAACATCAAGGAGTACTGCAGTAACCCAGCCACTGTTAAAAGGGATGATCCCAAGTTCTATAACTCGAACATAATGCACAGTGAGTGGGATACTAAGATGAATATAGGAAAGCTTATATGAACCTGAGCACTCAGTGATTACTTGTTCTCAGAAGTATGTGTGATCAGGCAATCCTCCAGAGAGTCAGTGAGCTTCTAACCCTGCCAGGTGGCTCTGGATGGAAATAGGCAATATCACAGAATTAGAAAGGCTGGAAAAGACCTGCAAGATCAAGTCCAACCTCTGACCTAATACCAGCATGCTCACTAAAACATATCACAGAGTGCTACATTCACTTGTTTTTTGAACACTTCAGAGATGATGACTCTGCCACTTCTTTTGGGAGCCTGTTCCAGTGGTTAAACACTAAGTGAAGAAATTTTTCCTAATATCCAACTAGAACCTCCTCTGGTGCAACTTGAGGCCATTTCTCCTTGTTTTATTGCTAGCTACCATGGGGAAGAGGCCTACCCACACCTTGCCACTAGTAGCTAGGCTGCCTCTGGACCCTGAAGCAAAGGCAAGGGTTAATTAAATTTTGATGCAGCACCCTGCTGCCTTAGAGATAATATTTCCAGAGATGGAAATTACTATGGTTTCAGCCCTGTGCAAGTGTCTTTCCAGGTGCAAACGTGAGTCCAGTTCAGTGGACTGACATCAAAGAACAGGAAGTTTAAAATAAAAATACTGAAACCACTTTTACTTTGCTTTCCTTTTAGCAATAAATGGCTATGTGTCTGACAGCAGTGAAATCCTTGGATTTTGCCGAGATACTGTGGTTCAGTGGCACTTTTCCAGTGTTGGCACTCATGATGAGATTGTCTCTGTTCGTCTTGCTGGACACTCTTTCCTATATCAAGGAAAATATGAGGATACATTGAGCCTTTTCCCTATGAGTGGAGAATCGGTCACGGTGGAAATGGACAATGGCGGTAAGTGGTGGAACTGTAGTGTTTGACAGCTCTTCTAAGACCTTATTTAATCTCCAGTCTATAAGGACTTACCTAAAAAGTTATCTTCTGATAAACACAGTGCTGGAAAACACTGAGTCATTCCCCAGTGCAAGTGATGTGCATGGAGCCTTACTGGCTACACCAACTTAGCATAACTGTGTGCTGTACTGAGGCTCTTTTTGTTGGTCATCTTGTAATTTGTTGGGGTTTTTTTTCACTTCACAATTAATATTGGGGTTAGTAATGATAATTTTAAGGCAAGATTATTCATGGAAACAATCCAGTATCAACTCCGTTGTGTGATTTCCAGGTTTGCCACATTCTTGTCTGTCCTGAGCAGGCTAAAATGGGCTGAAACTGTCAAATTCTGCTGGTTATTACTGGGCAAAATGGCTACACCTCACCTTAGGCTTGTGGTCATTCAGCAGCAGTAAAGTCTGCCTGTCTGAACCAGGTCACTGGTCTGTGGGATACATCTCAATGTCTAACTAGGATTAACACCATGTTTTGGAAGAGGGGACATTAGAACCCATGTAGTCGGCATTTAAGGCATTACCTCCAAAGGGACAGATTCTTCGTCATTTAAGTCTATATGCTTTGAGTGATCATTCTAAAATCCCACAATGTTTAAGTATCCTTATCCCATTTAAAATACCTTACTATTTTTAAAATATATTCTATGTATTTAAGTAACAAATTCTCTATGTTCTCAGAGCCTGTTTTCGGTGACTGCACAGCATCAAGACCTTATAATTTAAAAATGTTCAAATGGCTTCTGTAGCTCAAGACTATGGAATCATTAAAACTTTGTTAGACTTTATGGAAACATCCCCAGTAATAAAGTTGTACTTTTGCTTGATTTTGGTATGCAGCCTCTTCTTCCCATCTAGGGCATGTTTTCTTTGATAAATTTCTGTTGTTAGAAATCAGGAAAGCTGTGCAGGTCACATCAAGCTGATCAATACAGGAAGAATTGTAGGTGACCTTTTTAATAAAAAAACTCTGTTTCTCAAGGTGTGTTAATTCTGTCTCTTCTGTCATTTCTGCTAATTCCAAAAGCAAGCTGTAACAAGGAACTTGATTTGATGTTGTTTAGGGAAACAGTATTTATTTAGACCCTAATTTCCAATAGAGAACTTACCTTCTGGCTGGGTTCTGGAGGAATTATTAAAACCTTTAAATTAATCTAAGATGCCTCAGTTTGGTGGTTTAATATCTTGTATCAGATTGGAAATTCAAACTGCTTTATTCTTATTATACTTATGAAAGGTCATCCATTATTCATTCAAAAGCTTTTAAAATGCTGTATTTGTCAGATGTTTGCCAACATTGCCTCAGAAGGTATTTGTTCCTCCCAGAATGTTCTGTGTAGCAGTGCATGCACCAGTACAGACAGGATAAAATTGAAACTTCATCTTGAGAGGTCTCACTCTTAGATCCAGATCTAAACATGGGATCTTTTAATTTGTTTCTTTATTTTTCATTGCCATCTCTTTCATGTGTTATTTTTTGATTCAAGTTTTAGTTACAGCTTAATCTGTGGAGAAGAGTTCCATCTCCTAGATGTATTTCTTTATATGTGCTCTTATTTATCTACATTTAATAATTATTTTTCATCGCAATGAGAGCTTGTAAATATCCCAGATGAAGATTAGCAGTCTGCTATAGCAGGTGCTATAGAAGCAACCCCAACAATTTGCCTTGGCCACTTACATGATGGACAATATTCACTCTCATAACACTTTTATTTCAATTGCAGGTACTTGGCTTTTGGCATCCTGGGGCACTCCAGAGATGAGTTACGGCATGAGGCTGAGATTCAGGGATGCTAAATGTGACTATGAGGAAGATGAAACGTTTGATGTTGTGGATTTAACTCCCACCAAGACTGAAAGAAAGGCTGTTCCCACCTCAGCTGAGGAAGATGTGCAAGAAAATGTGGAAGACAAGGAGGAATTGGATTATCAGGATTACCTGGCTTCTTTTTACTCCATCCGAAGCTCAAGAAAGTCAGTAGGTGATGAAGAAAAACAAAATCTCACAGCACTGGCCTGGGAGCAGTATGAAGACACTGATGCTATGAGTTCTGGGGTGGCAGCTGGCTCAGGTCTGACAGCTATAAATAGTAGTGGAACAACAAACACCTCTAAGTTCTTAGAAACTCATATCACTTCTCTTCCCCCAGTCAAGGCTGAAACATTCCAGTCAAATCACACATCAGCCATAGCAGAAGAGGATTTATTTTTAGCTACCACAAGTGATGGAGAGGCTGACTTGCTATTTGAGAATAGAAGCCAAAGCAGCTATGAAATAGCTCACAGTAACATGTCTGCAGGTGAACACTTGCTGAGCAATGTGGAAGGCCCAGTGAATGTTGCAGAAGAGCTTCCAACCAGTGGAAACAACAGTAAACCTCTTCCAGAAAAACATCAAGAGGAAAGCACAGAAAGAGGAAATCATACCACTAACAGGGAAAGGAAAAGACGAAGCTCACTGGCCATTAAGTTTTACTCTGTCCAAAAGATGAATGCTCTTCTAAATCATGTCCGAAATAAAAATGTCTCACTTTCTGACAAGGCCAATACATCTCATTCTGAGCATCATACAGAGAACATATCCAAAGAAGCCATGGTGGGAACTGGCCAGCTGCCAAATGAATATGATGATGAATTGGAAGAGGAGGGTAGGAAGATGGAAAATGCCATGCACGCAGTTAACTTGTCACTGGATTTGGACCTCCTGGTAGGAGATGGGTCTAATGCATCCAGCCTTTCTGAACCCAGGACATCCAAAGATAAACCAGCAGGTGTTTTTTCTTTAGAATATATGTTAGACAATACAAGCCCTAATTCCAGCCCTGCTGTAGTGAAGAATTTACTAGAAGCATCATTGCCCAGGGCTGGGAAATATTCATCTAAAATGACTAGTGAGGAATGGAATTTGGTGTCTGCAAAGATGAATCTGGGATTAGAGGCAAGTTTAGATAAATCCGCTGGTGGTAAGTTAAATCATCTTGGCAGAAATGGTACAGCATCCATAAATAAGGAAGATATGAAGAAATATCAAGGGTTCTCACATCTAATGGGGGAAAACCAGAAAGGGAGCCACATGCACCTAACTCAGAAAGGAAAGGAGGGAAACAGCAGTGATACCTTGAGTACATCTGGCACCTTCATGAAGATCCGAAGGAGAAAGAAGGAAGATGCAAAAGTTACCTACTTGCTGAGCCCAAGGAGTAGAAACCCCAAAAAGCCCAGCAGTTCCATGGCAGGGTTTGGCCGTACGTTGTTTCCGGGTGGGACCAACCCCACAGCAGCGCCGTGTTGCACGGACACCACCAAGGCACCCAGTGAGGCCAGCCAGAGGGTGGATCTGAGCAGAGCCAGGCACGGAGAGTCACTAAATGACACCCTCACCCCGCGGCAGTTTAGGCCATCCATCACAATCGGGCTTCCCCGAGCAGATGGAGACTACGAATATGTGATAGGAGAATCCTACGGCGATGAAAGCTGGGGTGGGGAATATGAGTACCATTATGTGAGCTTTGATGACCCCTACTTGACAGACCCCAAGGTGAACATCAGCAGGCAGCGTAACCCCGATGACATTGCTGAGCACTACCTGCGCAGCAGAGGCAATGAGAGGAGATACTACATCGCAGCCAAAGAGGTCTGCTGGAACTATGCAGGATATAAGAAAAGGTTTGCCTAAATCGTTTGCTTTCATTTGGCACATCATCCTGACATCTCCTTGCAGGATGTTGATTCACACGCTGATAAACTTAAAAGCATCTGTAATGTGCCATCTGATTTCCAACATTTCAGTGGCAGAACCATGAGAATTTTCTACATGAAACTCACACCCCTTAGAAATGTCAGAACGAAATTACTATAATCAAGGACAACACAGCTAAGAATTTATTTTTTTTTAACCCCTTTTTGTAGACTCATTAGAGACAGTCTTTAATACATCAGTTAGAAAACTCACTGCAAGAGGTCAAGAGGGAATCTTGCAGCTTGTTTTGTTATACTTGAATGACCTGTTTTACCTTGTGCTGCAGTTCTTGGTACCTGCACATAGGACAGAGACGTCCTTGTGCAAAGTCTTTTCAGGAATTTAATGGACTAACTAATGGAATCTAGAATGGGATGTGCTAATAGGCAGATGAAATCAGTTTCTAACACAAGCAGGAAGTGATTCTGGTGTCTCAGCTCTCTTTTGGAGAATGAAATAATAGCACTTTCCAACTTTACAAGGCTGCAGTATTGAAAAGTGTATGAAAGCTGCAAAGTGATTAACCACACTGGTGCCTGCCTTATATTAAAAGCAAAAACAAAGCTGCATGAAGTATTATTGTCACTCCTGCTGTTTAGAGAAATCAGCAAACCCTGACGTTGAGGGATTTTCTTACATTTTGACAGGGAAGACTGGCCACTATGCCACAGCAAAGAATATACTGAGAGAAACACTCTCTTAATTGATACAGGTTGGGATCAGTGCTTGCCCAATAAGGCATAGAACTCCTTTGTCATTTTTCATCAAAAAGCTGAACCAAAACTTGCATAACTTTGGATTTTTATCAAAAGCAGCCAGAACAGGAGCAAGAAATTTTTTCATTATGCAAAATTAATCTCCAAATGTAGATTATTTCTCAGACTGAATTTTCCATTTTATTTGATGGAAATAGAGATAAAATTTTTTAAGTATTCTCCAGGTTTACTCCTTCCTCATAAACAGCACTTGCAAAAATAGCAGAAACAAGACAGTTTCTTTGGATACTTGCAAAATCAAGAATATTTTTATGCTTAGACCTCTATATAAATCTCTCCAGATGTGTTCATCCTCAGTTGGTGTGAGCTGCATAATTCCAGTGAATTTAACAGAGGCCATGGCACATCCCGTCTGTGTGTTAAAGAGCTAAAACCCAGCCTTTCTCCTACATAACTTTGGTTAAATTTCTGAGTTTTGCAGAATTCATAATGAAGCAAGGTTTGCAGGGAATTATAATAGCATTTTAGTGCTTCTATTTAAGATCTGAACAACAATTTGAATGTCTAAAAGCTTATTTTACCATGCCAGCTCTGTGATGCAAAATGCAGCTATTATCAGATGTAACGGTATGTGAGACAGCAGGGTGTAGTTAATAGGCTCACTACACTGAGCCAAGCTCCAGTTCAGGTTATTAAGGCTAAAAATAAGGAAGATAGAGCTCAGATGGGTCTTGAGAGACTCGTTGGAGTTTTTCAGTTGATAGTTGACCCAATGGTTGAGGGATCTCTTATCCACCTGTAGAATTAGAATTGCTTAAACATTGCAAGCCATGATTTTCAGAATCATCTGACCCTCATTTCATGGAATCACAGAAGGTTGGAAAACACCTTTAAGACCATCGAGTCCAACCTTTAACCCAGCACTACCAGGTTCACCACTAAACCATGACCCCCAGAACCACATCTGTATATCTTCCAAACACTTCCAGGAACCAAGACTCAACCACTTCCCTGGGCAACCCTTTTGGTAAATAAATTTTTCCTAATAGCCAATCTAAACCTTCCCTGACACAGTTTGGAGCCATTTGAGTGTTTATAATCACAGAATTCTAAAATGTTTCTGCTGTATGAGTTCTCAGGTTTCCTCAAAGCTATCATTCCTGATTCACTGTGTGGGATTTTAATTGGGGTTTTCCTTTCAGTACAATGAGGAATGACAAAACCTGTAAAGATGGCAGCAGACGTAAGGTGGTTTTCCAGAGCTATACAGACAGTACCTTTACAACTCTTCAGGATGAAGATGAATATACAGAACATCTTGGCATCCTGGGACCAGTTATCCGAGCTGAAGTGGATGATGTTATCCTAGTAGGTCAATGTTTTGATTGTGGGTGCAGGATAAGATCCTTACAGTGATCTTGGAGTGTGACAGAACGGATCTAAAAATACCACAAATTTTTAAAAGATGATGAAGGGGAAACAGTTTTCAAAGCTAGAAATTGCTCTGTGGACATGTAAGCACTGTGATGAGTTTCTTTGAAACACATCTTTTTTATCTCCTGTCCAAAGCAAATTAAATTGTTTTTATTTCTTATGTTTCCCAACATTAAATACTGGCTTATTGGTCTAATGTAAAATAAGATTTAGGTTTAATGTTAATGAAAAATAAGTTTTCTAAACTCAGAAATTAGTATACATGTGTTCAAGATTAATATGTACTTTTTGGAAAAATAGGTAATTTCCTCTAGAAGGTTTTGCTATGTAAATGTGTGAGATTGTATTAGAACTATCAACAAGGATGAAGAGGAACCATATGCCTGGTGATACTGTGGTATATTTGCATTAGGAAGCACACTGCTGTAAAATTTCCTTTCTCTCATCCTTCTTCATCCAGTCTTCCAACACACAGGGATGGAGTTAGATAGGGAGAATAGATCTCTCTGCTTATTTCAGAAGGAGTGGTGTGCAGCAGAAACACATCAAGCTATGTTTAAATCATGAATAAGAGAAGATAAAGATTTTATAGCTTAGGAGATTTAGTCTCTAAGGAGAGGTAAATATGTAGTACCACTGTCCTGGTGTTTCTCTGGGACTAGTGGTCTTGATTTCAGCAAGAACAATACATACAGAAGTCTAGAGTTACTATATTGTAATGACTGCAGCAAAGCATAAGAGATAGAAACTCCCCATTTCCCTGCTGGCAGTAACTAAGCAGCTCCAGGTGTGAGGGGCAGCAGTAAATGTCCTAGGAGCCTCAACTCGGTGGAAGACAGGGAGCCACACTTGTGCTTTCTGATTTTTCATTAAGTGCTTGCATCAAAGGTGGTGACTCTGCATGGAGATGTCAAAAGCTCTCTCTGCTGGCTTTTCCATGTACAACGTAGCCTGGTAATCTTTATGCAAGTCTTGACCCTGGTTTGAGGTCATCAGAATGTAGTGTGTGGGGACTTTGGTTTAGGCCTGAGTTTGCTGAACAGAATCTATTTTGGTTTTTTTAGGTTTATTTTAAGAATCTGGCATCCAGACCATATTCCCTCCATGCCCATGGAGTCCTCTATGAAAAGTCCTCTGAGGGAAGTGTTTATGATGATGAATCTACTGCTTGGTTTAAGGAAGATGATGAAGTTCAGCCAAATAACAGCTACATATACGTATGGTACGCAAACAGGCGATCGGGCCCTGTGCAGTCAGGAGCAGCTTGTCGGTCCTGGATCTACTACTCTGATTTAAACCTGGTAAGGGAATGAAAATAGAAGTGGTGGTGTTGCTGGGGTTAATCACAGAATCATAGAAATACTTGTGTTGAAAGGCATCACTGGAGATCATCCAGTCCACCACTGCAATTCAAGCAGGGTCGGCTGGAGTAGTTTGTCCAGGACCATGTTCAGTTGGGTTTTGAATATCTTCAAATGATTTGTGGCTGTAGAAGTGCAAGCTGCAGAGCATGTTTTTGGATAGCTGTCCTTTCTTTTGGGCCCAATGTTCTCACCTGACATGTAATCTGTTGCACTCAGTTAAAGCAGGATGCAAGCTGTGGATGTTGAACTGGGCAACTCCGACAGACTGAGCAGGGGGGAGAAAGATGGAAGGGAACAGTAGTTCTGGGACCTGCTTTAGATTTTTAGGGCCTGATGCATTCCTGCAGAATGCTATGGGGGTTTTTTACATCTTTTGGGAAATCCACTTTTACCTCTAATACTGGTTTATTGTCTTCTAGGAGAAAGACATTCAGTCTGGTTTGATTGGGCCAATACTGATTTGTGAAAAAGGAGCCTTCAGCAAATCAAACAGCAGCAGGACATACACCCGAGACTTTTTCCTGCTTTTTATGGTCTTTGATGAAGAGAAAAGCTGGTACTTCGACAAACATTCTGGAAGGCCTTGTAATGAGAAGACACAAGAAATGCAGCAATGCCACAAATTCTATGGTACTTATTTCATTTTGCCAAGTATTCAGTTTATTGGGGTAGAGGGAAAGATGTCAGGGGAGGTATCTCAGTTCTTTTCAACATGCATAAATCCCATACATTTGTTGTTATGTATTGTACCCGTAATAGTCATGGCTTTACATGTAAAAATTAGCGATGATGGGAAATTGGCTATTAAAATGAAGAAAGGACACATTAGACTGAAACTTTCAAGAGAAGACTTCTGTCTTGCATTTGCATACATATTCCCCCCATATTAAAAGGAAAAAAAAAAAAAGTCTTCTTTGCAATAAGAATCTAGTACCCTGACAACTGCTTGCAAGAAATTTAAAGATATTTTAATAATTTGACAAACCAGGTAGTTCTATTGAGTTATTTGAGGCAGCTGTAGAATGGCCCTTCATATACCTCTCTGTGGGTATAGAGATATGTCAGTTATGACTGTGTGCCTGTGGAAATGGGAGCTGCAGAAAGAGTTTTGGATAGCTGTCCTTTCTTTTGGGCTTAATATTCCCATCTTATATTTAAATCTTTTTGTTCTCCTGGCTGCCATGTGTTGCTAGCAAGCTGTGCTCAAATCTTCTGGTAAGGTCCCTGGACTTTCTGAATTGATGTACATAGCCCATAAAATATGTTGCATTTTAAATAGGAAAAAATTATGTTTTTCCCAAGTGCATTACTTCATTAAGTATTTTGCTAATTTCAATAATTAATTTCTAGCACTTTGAGACCAGTTTTGTGAGCAGTTTTCTGACTAACAATCCTTTTTCTCAGCCATTAATGGGATTACCTACAATTTGCAAGGCTTGAGGATGTATGAAGGTGAAACAGTCCGATGGCACTTGCTGAATATGGGTGGGCCAAAGGACATTCATGTTGTTCATTTTCATGGACAGACTTTCATAGAACAAGGAGAGCCAGAGCATCAGCTTGGAACATACACTCTCCTCCCAGGTAAGCATCAGAGCAGAGCAAGTTCTAAGGGGTGACCTCTGCAGTCTGTCATCATCAGACCAAATTTGAAGTCTCCATGTGGTGAGAGTTTTGGGGTTTTAATGTCAGGGTAAGTGATACAGAGCAGAAAGAACAACTGTGACCCCTAGGCGAACTCTTATACTCCCTCCAGGGAGAAAGAAAATAGGCTGTAAGTATTCATTAGTCTACAGGTTGAAGTCCTTTGCCCCATCAGTGTCAGCAGTACCAGCATGCAATAACAGCACCTGTGAAGCCTGTATTGCCAGCTACAAGAGTTCAAGAAAAAAAAAAGACAAGGAGATCAAAATAATGGGACTGGCTTGGAATAATAGGAGTTTATTTTAGAAAACATTAGGAATAGTTTATTCATTATTTTATTTTGTTATTTTTAATATAGTGATTTTCACTGTGAAATCTACATATTTTTGTTTAAATGGGAACCAGAATTAGCTGGAATTACCTGAGGAATTGTCTGCAGTAACTAGGAATATAAGAAAAGCAATGAGAACATGTCCTGTGCTTTCTAAAAAATGCAGCAAGCAACTGAAAGCATATCTCCTTCCTTCTCCACCCTTGGCACTCCTGGGGCATGCAGAAAGTGAGGGGACGGCCCATACATCTAATTTTCCCACCTCTACTTTTGGCTTCTTTACATCCATCCTTTTCATTACTTGAACAACATACTGGCACAGCAGGAGTGAGAATCACAACCAGCACCACACAATTAACATCCCTGCTTTATGCCATAAATACTGTTCACTACACTGTTCAGCACTGGAGTTGATATGCAGATATCTGTTGTTACATACAGGCAGCCAAAGTTTTGTACTTTTCACCATCAGTAAAGGTTGGGTTTTGATCTGGCCACTTGATTCCAATCTCAGTCTCCAGCTAGAACTAGCTTGCTAAGAAAAAAAAATCACTGAGATGGTGGTAGTTACTGCTCTTGCTGTGATGTGTGTTTAAATTTTCTGGGTTAGGTCATAGGAAGGTCTTTGGTTTAAAATTCAGTGTCACTGACATCAGCCTTGTAATGCCAATGTTTCTGATACATTTCTCTTCTTTTTTTCAAGGCTCATTTAGAACAATTGAAATGAAACCACAGAGACCTGGCTGGTGGCTTTTAGACACTGAAGTGGGAGAATATCAGCAAGCAGGAATGCAGGCATCCTATTTGGTTATAGAGAAAGGTATGAACTACAGTGGTTTTTGGCTGGGAAAGTCAACCTATGAAGTCTTCTCCACCCTTTCAGGGTCACTGAAAATAAGTTCGGGAGATTTTTCTGCAAGAAAAAAAAAGATGTAAGAAATTATCTGCATTCAAGGACAGGGTGGAGGGGTTACTGTAAATTTGTTCTAGAAGAAAAAAATTTTAGCTTCCAGCAATGCTAGCTTTGAATTATTTAGCATGTTACCTTTATTCCTTTAGCATGCTAGCTTTGAATTTGAGGCTTCCCTACAGTGGCCAGTGGATTAATCTTTGGGAGAAATTGCAGAGGTTAATTTAGACTTCTCTGGGAAGAGAGTGATGTTATAGAATTACTAGGAATTACTCTGAGTGATGTTGTCTTAGATTTCACCAGAATATAGATTGGAATAGCCCTCATTTTCTTCAACAACAAACTCACTGTGCTCCCTTCAGAGTGCAGGATTCCAATGGGCCTGGCAAGTGGAGTTATACTCGATTCGCAGATCGATGCTTCACAGCACATAGGTGAGTTTATTCTTGAAAAGATCCTTGCATGCTCCTGAACACCCCCAGCACAGTGTTGCAGCTCTGTCTTCTTTTGGCATCTCCTATGTCTTTCAAGATCAGTTCAGCAGTGAATCAGCTGTCAGGTTAAAAGCCTCTCCAATGCTGCAAGCAGAGACTGGGAGCCCTGTTCGATAGCCATCATCATTGTATTTTAAGTGTCACAGGTCTGCTATCAGTATCACAAGCTTGAGAGTCAGGGAGTGATCTGTCTGTAGCCTGCTGGATGACCAGGAACAAACCCAGCATTCTTGTTGTTGAACCCTTGGGTTCCCTGCCTGAAAATGAACACCAAGTGCTCCAAAAGGTTTTGAGATTTGCATGTGGTATGAGCTGTGAAAGTACAAAATATATCTGTTATGAAAGTCTTGGGAACCCTGGCATCCAGAGCAATTACAGTGTCTTTAATTTGTCAAGTTTATCTGTAGCACAAAGGTGGGATCAGTTCATAGAGAATTTTGTTAGAATTTTACACTGTGTCAAATCAAGGTGTACAGGTTACACACACATGCAGGAGTGACCATTCTTTTCCTTGAAATAAAAAAATATATTATTTACTTATTAAGACTTAATTTTTTGTGGATTTGATTTTCTTTTCTTTTTTCCTCATAGAGTGTTATGAAGGCTTGAAAGCTATTTTGTCCTATATATTCTACACCAGTTCTTAACTTGGAAACCTTGTTATGCAGAGGGGAGCTCTCTTGTATGAATGTAGAGCACATTTTTTGTCTGATCCTGCTGGGGGCCAAAACTTATTTAGCAAACTCTAGACCCTGGTTCCAAATTAACAGGCAGTATATTACGTAAAAGGCTGGATTTTTTGTCATTCTGCCAACTCTAAAGCTTTGCAGAATACAGATGACTTGCAGTTGCTGACCATGTCCAAATTATCCTAGATTATGATTTTAGAGTCTCTTGTTTGTATTTTTTTTCCTTTTTTTTTTTCCCCTTCAGATGGGGAGTGAGGAATGGAGCACTCAAGGCTAATTGCAGCCTGTTTGTTTTTTCAATGCCTCTTAAAATTCTTGCTTTATTCATATTTTCTGTCTAGACTATTGGGAACCTAAGTTAGCCCGATTAAATAATTATGGAACATACAATGCTTGGAGTACTACAGTGGAGGAAGAGCTCCCTTGGATCCAGGTATGGTACAACAGCATTGAGTTATGATTTTCCTATAGCTTATTTTAGAAGGTCAAGTAGCTGTTGTTACTGGGAAGACTGAAAAGATGGGGCAAGATTGGTGATCATAAACTGTTCTTCCCTGGGTTAGTCTCTGCTGCTGTTGAGGCCCATTGACTGGACAGTTACCCTTACTATTTAGATTGTAACCATTTCTAAGGCAAATGGATGCGTTGTTTCTCTGACTTTCTTTTTCCTTTATCTACCTAACAGTACATATTTCTATCTATGTGTTTGCTGATTGATCATTTAAAGTGTAATACCCTCAAGCCTTGCTTCAGACAGTTTTTAGCTTGGCTTGTATGCTGCTGTGTCCCACTTGACACAGCTCAGTTGGCTTCACAGGGAAACTAAGTTTATAATTATGACTTCAAGCACTGTATCATTCAGTCACCTCACTTCTGTGTTTTTCTTCCATCCCAGTGAATTTGGCACCACGTAGCCAGTTTGCACCCAATTTTAGGGAGAATAGTTGATTTTTTGTAAGTCTCATTAAAGTTGGTTGGAAGACAAGAAAGACCCAAGCTAAGTAGGTGACTGTTGTGTTTTTCTTGCTAACATTTGACATACTAGCAAGTTAGTGGAAGTTAAGTAGGAGGAGAAGGTTGGGAGATCTGGTGTGGAACTGGAAATAACATTGGGAAGAGAAAGAATTTAATGTGGTAGTGAGAAGTGAGGTTACTGCAGTGAGGCATGCAGAGGTGTGGAGGGCATGTCCCAAAGAACGTGTTTCACTGCTGATAGGAACACTTTCCAGGTTTGTTTTTATGTGCTAAGTGCTTAACTATGATATCAGCAGGAATGGTGGTTTTTCAGCACTTCAGAATGTCACATGCCTTTCTGCAGCCTAGGTATCCAAAATTAGAGGTGGTTTATGAAAATGTGAGCCTGTAATTTCTCTGTACTCATTTGACCTATCTGTAAAATGGGGCGGGGGGAGTTGTGTCTACCACAGACAAACAGGTACTTTTGAGGTGCCTTTGTGGTGCAGTGCTGAACCCTGTAAAATGGCCTCTGAAATTAAATCCGCACACAAATACACATATGAAATGAGAGAGCATTAATTTGGACTCTGGTATCTATTATTCCTTTAGAGAATATTAGTATATTTTGCATGTTAAAAGGCAGGGCTCAAAGCTACTGTGTAAATGCCAAAGAATTATATGGGTTTTGCGGTGCATTATTGACTTTATAAATGCTCTTTGCTGTTCCTAGGTGGACTTTCGAAGACAAGTTCTGCTCACTGGGATACAGACACAGGGAGCCAAGCAGTTTTTTAAGTCCTTGTACATCCAGAAATATTTTCTTGTTTACAGCAAAGACAAACGGACGTGGAACACCTTCAAAGGAGACAGCTCTCCAACAGGAAAGGTCTGTCTGTGCCATGGGCGTTGCAACAACCTAGGCAGTGTTATTGAGTGATACAGTGAGTTTTGTTTAATGTTAAGAAAGAGTGGAAAAAATTATGGCCTTTAGAGCCTTAATAGGTACAGCTTGAAGCCCCAAAGGGCATTCACCAAACTAATAGAATTCAGACTAGAAGAAAAATTGTAAGGTGAGGAACTACCTGGACTGGGATTTGGATTGGCCTGTGACCTTGACTGTGTAGAGTCTGGCTTTCTCACAGGCATCTCTTCCTGCTATTATTTCTTAAGCCTATGGCAGCTTTTTTGAAGGAAGCAGGAAGCTGGACTAAAAATCAGGCCCTTACTTCATTTGGGATTAGATTCTGCTTGTCATCCCTTCCTTTGATCTGCCCCAGCTGTTGAATATTGAACTGTCTGAATTGCCTGCAGAAGGCCTGTGTGGTGAGTGTGGTTGTACCCTAAGAGAGTACCCAGCTGCTCCAGCCCTACCTATTACAGCCCCCTTCAATTTACACTGAGGTTTCTGTGGTACAACTCCCAAATTGAAAACCTGTTGTCCTTTACCTCTCCTTTTGCCTCTTTGTTTCTGTATTCTTACAGACTTACATAAAAAAAATGTTGCTTATTTAAACTAAGGCCCTCGGATACTTCCAAATATGCTAAGATGGGACCATGAGATATTCAAGTGGCCCTGTAGCATAGGTGTGCTATCACTGTGGATTAGGCTAAGGGCATAAAAAAAGACAACATTTGTAACAGAACAGGCTTTCAGCATTCAGGCTTGTGTGTGCACTAAACTAAGTATGTGTGGATTTTCTTTCCCATTTTTTTTCTTTTAAACAGATTTTTGAAGGTAATTCCAATGCCTATGAGATAAAAGAGAACACCATTGATCCCCCTATTATTGCTAGGTACATCAGACTCTACCCCACCGAGGTCTACAACAGGCCCACTCTTCGCATGGAGCTTCTGGGCTGTGAAGTAGATGGTAAGAACTGGTCACATGCTGGTGCTTCCAATTCTGACAAATATTTTACCTAATACTTTAAACGAAGGTAAAACTATGGGTCTTCTCCATTCCAACATTGTTGCTTTCACTGTGGCTACTTGGATGTAGTGGAGATGACATGGTGCTCCTCTCAACAGGTTGCTCTTTGCCACTTGGAATGGAAAGTGGAGAGATCAAGAATAGCCAGATTACAGCCTCATCTACTAAGACATCCTGGTTTAACACGTGGGATGCTTCACTTGCTCGTCTCAATCAGAATGGAAAGATGAATGCCTGGCGAGCCAAGGTAACAAGAGAAAAACAGGGAAGGCAGCAGGGACAGCTGGTTAATAAATTCATGCTGCCTGTGTGGTCATGGTGCTTCCTGTCCAGTGTTCTGTCCAGTGCTGAGCATGATAGGGTCACTTCACAGCCATCCTTTGGGAAGAACACCACTCAAATCTTCAGCAGAAAACTTGTTGAGCTTCTGGCAACAGCAATGAAATCATACTTTGAGAGATGGATGGTGTCCTCTGGGCCACAGTCTGTAGAACTTCCCTGTGGGAGTAGCCTGTTTAATTTCAGGGGATGAGTGCAACTTGAATATTTGTCTCAAACGGGTTAAAGAAACCCATTCTGGGTCGGCTTATAGGCAATGCAGCCTAGTGGATCTGGAGGTGGGTGACCTTCAGCAAGGCATGTGAGCTTCTGTGCCTTTGAAATGGAGCTGCATTTCTTCACGGAGCACCTTGAGATTTGCTGGAAGCTGCTTTTTTCTATAAGCATTTAGAGTTAGCATTATGTTTTCCTGTTGAAGGTAAATCTCTGTTATTTTTCATTATGTATTGGAAATTAAAGTGTAAATCTTAGGACTCCAAATACACTACCTGCAGTGATAAAGTTAATTATATAGGTCAATAAGAATGCTTGTGACTTTCCTCAGCTTTACTCCTCTGGACTTCTTTGATACAGTTTTGATGCATTTTGATACAGTTTTAACTACCTGAAAACAAGATTTTTCACGTAAGCAAATACAGACATAGACATGCTTGCTAATACACAGACTTTCATATCAATTGTAGTTGAACAACAACCAACAGTGGCTGCAAATTGATCTCCTCACGGTTAAGAAGATCACTGCTATTGCTACACAGGGGGTCACGTCCATGTCAGCTGAAAACTTTGTGAAAACCTATGTTCTTCTGTACAGCAATGATGGCTCCGAGTGGAAATCCTACACAGAGGGTTCAAGCTCAGTGCCAAAGGTATCACTGTCAGCCCAGCCAATTGAATTGTTGTTTGGTTTTAGGTGCTGGACACAGTCAAAGCTCAAAGGCAGAATGCCTAGCCAAATTGATATTCTCACAGGACTTTAAAGTGCTAGGGAGCTGGGGTTACTACAGATAATGTCACAGTATCCATCTGGTTTTAGTGGTCATAATTAATCATAATAAAAGGAAAGAATGCTGTATCTGCAGAGAATGCACCCAATATTGTGATAAAAGGAGCTGACATGGTTTGTAAAGGTAGACATTTAGTTTGCATGCAGGAGGACATTTAATTTGAGTGAACAGTGGATTCCCCAGGGCCTCTTTTAGTTTTTTTATTTCTGCCCTGATTTTTTAAGTGAAATTAGAGTTAGTGAGCAGCATTGCTATAGCAGAGCTGGGGAACTTCAGGTACCCACAGAGCAGACACAGTACTTTGTATTTTTTCCCGTATTACCTTACATCAACCTAACCCACAAGGGCTATTGACAGCAGTAAAATAAGGGAAGTCTGGGGGTTTGCTCCATTAGAAATTAGAATGGCAAATTTTCTGGTGTGGATGGGAACAGGCTGTTTAATCCATTCAGACTCAGCTATTGCTGGCATGAAGTACTTTTAACCTAGCACGTTACGAATAGACTTGATGTGGTCTTGTTTGAAATCCCAAATGAGCCAGTTCATCCACCCTGGGTGTGGCTAATGCAACAGCTTGGAACTGTTTTAAAGAGAAAATGCAGGGGATTTTTTTTCAAGTACCACCTTTTAACTAATTGTGTTTGTATATTTGCAGGTTTTCTTGGGTAATGCAAACAGCAACGGGCATGTCAAGAATTTTTTTAACCCACCCATCCTGTCCAGGTTCATCCGCATTGTTCCAAAATCATGGTACCGTGGGATTGCCCTTCGGGTAGAACTCTATGGCTGTGATTTTGGTGGGGGCCTGGCTGTGAAAAGGACTGATGAGTCTGGGAGCTCTTAACCTGCCCGCAGTCATTGTGCAGAACAACATGTTTCTTAAGAAACCCTTATAACAGTCATGCTTAGTGGTTTGAATGTCTGCTTCATCGAAGGAACATAATGTTTTGCCAGCAGGATTGAGAGATTTCTCTGGCAGGTGTTTCGTTCCTACAAATACACACTTTAGAAAACAGCTGCTTTTCTCTGGGAAGAAATAGTCATTCCTTCTGATTAGTATTATCATTTCTTCATTATAACTAGTACTCTGTCTTACTTTTTATTTAATTTGTGTTCCAAATCCCTAGGAATGGAGACTCTGGCCTTGATCCTGAGGCCCTGACTATCTCCATTTGATAATGCTTTTGCAGCACGGATGAGGAATAGAAAGCTGTAGTAGGTGGATGTTCTCCATACATCAGGCTGAGAGGGGAAACCAATGCTGATCTGGAGTTGTGGTGCTGCATTCCAGCAGTGCCTTGGTGAGAAATGATTGTAGGGGTGGCCTCTCCTCCACGTCTTTCGTCTACACTGTGGCAAAGGCAGGAAAATGTCTCAGCATTGAGGTATGTGCAACCCCTTGTCAGAGAAAGTGTATGGGCATTGATGGTTTGGTTCTTGCACAGCCAGCACACCTGAATGCAGTGGATTTCACATAATTCATCTTCAGTGCCCTGGCAAGGGGAGTCAGCCGTGCCTTTCTATTCCAGAAATGGGAAGGGAAGTGATTTATCCTGGTAGGTCATGGAATAGCAATGGGAGAACCAAAATGACAATTCAGAACTCCTGATGCTCAGTCCCACACACACTTCTAGGTTGTTGGGACAGGGAGCTCCCTTGATTAGGAAAGCTTTGAGAACTGCAGCTGTTGAGTGACAATACAGCCTGGGGGTGACAGAGGAGGATTAGATGAATCTGGGTAACAGAGACATCTGCATCTTGTCTTACAATTTAACAGTGTTTTCACTAATGGAAATACTCTCGTGTGTAGATTTTACATGGATTTTTCCCAGGATGACTACATCTGAAAATAGATAAACAGTCCATTAACTCATTATTCCAGCAGAATTTCAGCTAAGCTTTCAGTAGTGTTCTGGACTTCTATCCTGTAAATTGTTTAATTGCAGCACTTATTACACTTGGTACTATTCAGCAGGCTGAATTTTTAAAGTAATTTGTCTTTTAACCTTGGATGGTGTTATCCAGTTTTATTACTGTAGTTTTTCAATTCTTTCTCTTCTAGAACATGCATTTTAAAGAGAAGGTATAGAACAGGAGTGAAAAGAGTGTAAAAACTAAATAAATATTTTCTTTTCTTTTTTTTTACTATGTTACAAACTGTTGTAATTTTCCACTGGAAAATAAAGATAATATTGTAGTGTGAAATGCATCAACATTTTATTTTGTATATTTGCCTCCACAGTAGTAGCTCTGGTAACAGTGAAATTTTGCAATAGGAAAGTAAAATTTTCAGTGCCAATTAGAATTAATTTCAAATGGTGAAACAGTGTGAATAATTGCTTCATCTTTAAAGATTCGTTTCTTAGTATTTTGTAATGGTGTTTAATTTATTTTTGTTTGACACAGCCATGAAATTGCAACATAAGCCATATTCACTAAAAAAAGAGAAAGAAATGTAAACTTTGGAATAAGGCTTTACCCTGGAAAATAGTTAATAAATGCTTGTTAACTTCAGCAGAACCAGGGTTTTATGTGATAACTCTGAAATCATTTATTTTTAAGAAGGCGGTGATCTTTAATGTTCTAAATAAGTAATTAGTTCTTTATGTATATACACACACACACATATAATTCTATGTAAAGTTACATAAATGTAAAACTGATTGCAGGAGCATGAGCCAGTACATCTGCATCAATTTTACGAGTTGAAGATTCTGTTTCTACTTACTAATGAGCAGTACTTAGCTGGGGTCAGTAATGAACAGTACCCCCAGTTAGCTGGGGTCAGCTGTCCAGCTTGCACTGCCTCCCCAGCCCCGTGGCCGTGCCCAGCCTACTCACTGGCAGGGCAGAGAGGGGAAAAGGAAAGGCCCTAACACTGCAAGCACTGTTCAGTGCCACTTAAAACACCCCTGTGTTGTTAACACTGCCCACAAATCTAAGCCACAACATCCTATGGGCAGCTACGATGGGAATTAACCCCATTCCACTGGTGTTCCACCCTGTCCAGTAGAGCAGGGACGTCTGGGCCCTGTACCAGCCAGACACGTGGCCATTGCTGATAACAAAATGTTCCCTTGCACAGCAGAGTGAGATTAAGTGCTACAGTAAACAGCAAAAGTCCAAACCAGTCACTAACATGCCAGTGAGTAGGCTGGGCATGGCCAAGGGGCTGGAGAGGCAGTGCAAGCAGGACTGCCAATAACAGCTATAAATTCTACCTAGCACGCTCTTATCAGGGGTGTTGTCTCAAAATCCTCTTGCCCCACATTGGACACCAAAAAGAACTGCAGTATTTGGCCCCAGCTGGCAGCTAAGTCCTTAGTCACTTGATGGCTTTCCCCTGGCAGGCTAGGGGAGAGGATTGGAAGGGCAAAAGGAAGGAGACTTGTGGGTTGTTATAAAGGCAGTTTAATAAGCAAATCAAAGCTGCATATGCAAGCAAAGCAAAATGGGAAATTAATTTGCCACTTCTCATCAACAGGCATGTGCTCAGCTGCTTCCAGGCAAGCAGGGCTTCAACACACCTGACAGTTGCTTGGGAAGAAAAACACCATAACTCTGAACATTCCCCCTTTGTCCTTCTCCCTTTCCCTGGCATTTCTTGCTGAGCACAATGTCACACAGTCTGGGATATTACATCCCCTGGCTCAGCTGTGTCCTCTCCCAGCCTCTTGTGCAGCCCCAGCTTCCCCACTGGTGGGGCAGGGTGGGGAAAAGAAAAAGGCCTTGGTGCTGAGCAAACACTGCCAGTACCAGCTAAAACAACATGTGTTATCAGTGCTGGTTTAGTCAAAAAACCAAAGCACAGCACTATACAAACTGCTGTGAAGAAAATTAACTCTATCCTAGCTGGACCACATAGACAAAGTATTTTAATTTTATTAAGCAGCTGTCTTATATTGAATTTACCAAGACTTTTGAAAATCTGTAGTTAAAACGGTTGGTCTTGCACAGCCTTTTACACACTGGGGAACGAAATTCTGTGTATGTTGAGATTATTTGGAAAATACACACGGAGAGCAAAAAATTCCTGCAGTTTTCTCAAAGACTAAAGATGCATGTGACAGCATGAAGGTTAGCAAACATAAACTGTTTTGAATGGAGGGAGAAATGTGGTGCCAAAGTTCAGAGTAATACAGCAAATAATTTCTTCACAAATCTGGATGGATGCCTTCACACTGGCCTTTTGATCCAAAGGTCCAAAGTTAACTGCTTTTAGCCTCAAACAGTGTCACAACGGAGTTGCTGCCCTCTAATGCTCATTCCAGCTTCCAAGAGGCTGCAGGATGTCCAAAGCTGACCATCTGCAGGTGACAATAGGACATAGGTGGCTGTGCTTGAAGCCTTGTTCTTTACTCACAACCACCTTTTCTAGGTGCAAAGTGTTTCCATCTTCTTTCCAGAGGTGGTGGCTGTACCCCTTCACACAGACACTGAAACTGGTTGTGTCTGCACTTGGATTGGAAAGGAGATGGAAATATGTGTAAAGACAGTTGAGCAGCTCTGAAGTAGATACTGACAGCAGCACTACAGTATTTTTTTCAGAGCCTGATGCAGTAGTCCAATATCCAGACAGGTTTGTACAGAGTGCCCTGCAGAGTCTCAAGTTGATGCAGGCAATCTCATGTGGATGGATACAGACACCTTTGCCTTTTAGAGGAGATGTAACCTCCATTTTTGCTAGTTTTTCTGCTGGTAGTTCTGAATATAACAGCTGCACTGCAGGGATACCTGCACTGAAGCTGGGCTAGCTCACCTTCACCAAGGTTCCCAGGAGGCTGCAAACTGGATGTTCCCTCCACACTTCTTTGCTGGCATAGCAAAGCATGGTGGAGACATAAAGCTGCATATTACCCATGGATTAGAGCCAATGCAGATCTTGTTTTGCCCCCACTCTCTCAGAAACCTGAACTGTGCCTCAGCACAGATGCAAAGGTGAATCTGGGCTTTGGGCTTTTCTTATATTAGAGACATCAGTGAGGGTGCATGGCAAGAGTATGTCTGAGTGAAGTGCCAGGAGAACTCTGCAGAAAAAGCATCAAATGGGAACCTGGTCAGTACTCCAGAAAAATAACCAATCTTTTGAGCATCCTCCAGCACTCCCTGAAATGGGCATGAACACTGGTGGGTTGACCAGAATTTTAGGATGGTGCTAAGGGACAAAAGGAGGGCTTGCAACTTCACAAACACTCACACTCATGAGGTGTATTTCATGACAGGAGTAGATTTTGGCACATACCTGAGAGAGGAAGGTAAAGGCTCTGCCCATGCCCACATATGTGCTAGGGAATACTGTTTATCAATGTTACTGTGAAGCACCACAGAAATGAGATGCAGCACTGTCCTATGGTGACCATCTGCTGTTTTGTACGAGTCAGTTACTCCACTTAATCGGTGTAAAATATTCCTCTTCTTGCTGTGTTTACTCATGCTAGCTCTGCATCATAACCAGTTTATCCACCTATACTTTCCTATCATTACTGTGCTCATCCTCCATTTGCTTGTTACACCCAGTGCTTGAATCATGCTTTAATTACAATCTCTTCCAGGTAGGAACTCCATCTTCTTGAATGTTTGTACAGCACTCTCCAAAACAGGCCATGGGGTCATTCTCAGGGTTCCTGGGAATATCTGTAACACCGTTCCTAATGGGAGCAATATTGTGTTAAGCCCACTGTGACCTAGATAAACCAAGCACCAAGTAATTCAGACCAACCTATCTGCTTCTTCATTTAATAAAATACGGGGTATGTTTCTTCTAAATGCTTGTTTTTCTTTGTAACACCACTATTGTGCTCTCTTTTAGTGCTTCCCATGAAATTTTTTCCACTTTTTGTAGCACATTTAAAAGGCTTTTCCATTTTTTTCCCTCATGTAGCTGACTGCAAAATATTTTAAACTGTTACATCCATAATAGAAACATATAGTGCTGTACAACACGACCCATCTTAGCCCAGGAGTTATTCTGATATCCCGTGGCCAGTGGTTGCTCAAAGTCAGCCTGAATGCCTTATTTCTAACAGCTCTCTGCTTCAGTCTGCGTAGGACACAAGAAGGAAGAAGGGAAGTTCTCTGCCAGAGGCTTTTGACAGCAACCTGTCTCCTAATGACTCCTAAATTTTGGAGAGATGGTTGTTTGTCCTTATGCTTCTGCAGGTCTTGGAAGCTTGGCTTTTACACTGGCTTCTCTATCAGCTGTGTTCCAGTAAACTACAATGCTGTGTTTCCCCCACCCATGCACAGAGGTTTTAAATTGACCCTTTATAGCTGCATAATATTTATGACTTTCCTGTTGAAAGTCATAAACAGATTATCAAAGGATCAACTGGAAGTAGAAGACACAGGCCTTCAGGGTTATCTCCAGTCTACTGTTCTAACAGATAGCTATCATCTATAGGCTTTGATCTAAAGTAATCATCCTAAATTTCAGAACTAATTTGGATTTTTGATTTTTTTGTTCTTGCTAATTCTGTTTCACTCCAACATAGATACTAGTTAATGGAGTCTACTTCCCCAGATTAGTTACAATGGCCAAAATAACTAAATAAAGAAGGTGATTGCTGCTGTTTGTCACATTTCTGCCTTTGTTCCTTCTATGCTCAGCAAAAGACAAATCTGTTCTTTCTCTCCTTCTGGACAGTTTCTGAAATATTTGTACCATTGTAGTGCTCTCACAATACTGAGGAAGCATTCTGAGCAACAGCTTCACAAGAGTGCAGTTTTAAAAGATTTTAATTTACAGAAGATTTTCTCTAAACAACTTGGCAAGACTTTAGGAGAACTTTCCATGCAGATGTATTTTATTAATTCCTCCACAATACACTGCAGGCTAGAAGTTGTGAGAAGAAGGAAATAGGAACGATTAAGAGTGAGAAATCTACTTCTCACACCTTACGTCTTCCATCTTAGAAAAAATATTTGAAGTGTTGGGATTTTTGCTGTCAAACATGTTTAACCTTTTCTTGCTTTTTCTAGTAGAGTGGGGACATTGAAAATGTGGAGGAAGGCTAAGAAAGAAAAGATGGAAGTAAAAAATCAGGGAATAAAATTTTATCTTCCCAAAGGCTGAAAATATTCCATGAAAACAAAACAAGGTGAGTTCTTCTGAGAACAAAACTGAAACCCTGAGAAAACCTGGAGTACTTAAATCAAAATGTTGCAGTTTCATTTTCTGTTTCAGTTTTAGTAGGAGAAATCTAGGTTGCCTGACTGACTGTGTGTTTTTTCAAGGAAAGGAGTTGAACTGATGTAACTCATTCTACTAATCTGCTGGGAACAGCAGTTGATCTACAGTGGCACAACCCATAGGACTGTTGTTTTGTAAAAGACCAAGGCCGCCCATCAGATCCTGTGAGCAGCCTGGAAGTTGTGGGAACTGCTGCCTCTAGGCAGGGCACACCAAGAACTCCAAGGTTTAGTTCTTTCCTCCCGCCCCTGTTCGGCAGGAAGGGATGGCCCCGATAGGTCAGAGGGTGCACAACACCTTGCTGAGAGCCCATATCCCTTTGTGACCTGCTCCTGGCCACAGGCCAGCAGGAGAGAGGCGCTGCTAAGTGAGAGGGAACCCCTGGCAAGGCGTTTACCAGCCGTTGTTTCGGCTCATTTCACTCTAACCGTGCTATTTGAAAAGATCAGCCGTTCCTTGCCTATGGCTGAAACGGATGCCAATATTAACAGGAACTGATTCTTTCCATGTAGAGTTTAGCTTCAAGCTGAAGGGTAGTGAAATGGCAATATAATTTTTTTCCTAATAAAGCTTTCAGGTTTTCTACAGAAGAGATCGTGAAGAACAATAGAAAGGAAATTTTGCTAGACTCAGAAGATAGCCAGAAAGCAGCAAACCACTGATGCCAGATGATCAAGACCAAAATCTTTAGCTGTGCTTTACAGACAGCTGAGTAATCTTATGGCCCAAATCCTCTTTGAAGCTATGTTTACTAAGGTATGATGATACTAATAACAGTAATAAAATAATAATAAATATATAATGGTAATAATAGGAATAAAATAGTCATAAATATATAATAGTAATAGAAGTAAAATTCTCCACTACAAGGAATCTGTGCTGGGGCTGAGAAGAATTTATTCTTTCCCACCCGACTCTGTATATCCAGATGCCCAGGAGGCAGGATATGCAATTGCACGGGTGGGAGGCCTGATCCCTGGTGTGATCTCTCTGGCATCAGGCAGTTTGGAGAACAAACTGTAGGTCTAAAGTAGGAAGCCCTAGCAGTGGTAGCAATCTCGTGGAGATAAGGGAGTGGAGCAAAGGGAAAGGCAAATCAAGTAGATAGAAAGAAAATGTGGTGCAGACTGAGAAGAAAAACAGCAAATAGTTAAGAGGATTGGCAAAGCTTTAGGAACAGTCGTACTGGGCAAAACTTTAGATGACTTTGAATGTAATAGTTTTATTTTTCCCGCTTGTCTAGTATTTCTTCTGGCTGGACAACAAGGTGCTGCTTCATTAAACACCAGAAGTGATTCAAGCTCTTGTCTCGCGAAAGGGAAGAAAGCGGCAGAGGTCAGCGGCCGAACGCGTCAGGACCAGGAAAGCACGACCAAGCACGGCAGAGCGGGCAGGGATCCCTTTGCTGAGAGGGTTTCCGGGGAAGGCGCGTCCTGTTCCCGGAGGAGCGGGGAGAGGAGGAGCCCTGGGCGAGAGCGACCGGCGGGGACCCC
>VZTR01023982.1:261413-342890 GCA_013400775.1 Chaetops frenatus | reverse complement strand
GCTGGCCCCGCCCACAGGGCGGTCTCGCCCAATCCGAGCGCAGTGAACGGCCCCGCCCCTCGAGCATCGGCCAATCAGCGCGGGGCGCAGCGNTTCTGCAGCGTGCGGCCGTCGGAGCCCTTCCTCACCCGGTACCTGCTGGGGCCGCACAAGAACCTCTCTGAGAGCCAGGTACCGCGTCTCCGGGTGCCTTCCTCCCCCCCCGCCATCATCCCCGCGGGGTGTGTCTGTCTGTGTGTCTGTATGTCTGCGCTTTGTTCGCAGTACGCGGGTGCTGGGGGTCACCGCCGCCTTTTCCCTCCCGCAGGTGTTCAACGAGATTTACCCGGTGTGGACTTACTCCTACCTGGCGCTGCTGTTCCCTGTGTTCCTGGCCACGGACTACCTGCGGTACAAGCCTGTGGTGCTGCTGCAGGGCCTGAGCCTCATCGTCACCTGGTTCATGCTGCTGTACGCCCAGGGGCTGCGGGCCATCCAGTTCCTCGAGTTCTTCTACGGGATGGGGACTGCCACCGACATCGCCTATTATTCCTACATTTACAGTGTCGTCGATATCAACTTGTACCAGAAGGTCACCAGCTACTGCCGAAGTGCCACCCTGGTGGGCTACACAGTGGGCTCGGTGTCAGGACAGGTCCTTGTGTCAGTGGCGGGATGGTCTCTCTTCAACCTGAATGTTATCTCCTTAACCAGCATATCTATTGCCTTTGGCACGGCGTGGTTCCTGCCCATGCCACAAAAAAGCCTTTTCTTTCACCACCTCTCAAGTCAGCGGCTTAGTTGTGAAATGAAGGTCATGGACTGTAAAAATGGAGCGGCTGTCCAGGATCATCCCGATGTGCAGAGGGCACCTGGCTGGGAGGATGAGACAAAAGTTCCCTTAAATGGGGAGGGTCATTCAGCAGAGAAACAGGTGGGTTGTGTCCTGAGTTTACATGAGTAGAAGATGCCATGCTGATGTGGTTGTCATACATGCATATATGTACATAGCAGTAGAGCTGTAATATCTAACAGCAAAAAAAGTATCCCTTTACTTATCCCTCTTCCTTATTTGTGGCACAGGAAGAATTATTACTGACATCCTCTTGCTGTTTGAGCATGGTAGGCTGCTCCTTAGTTTTTCTGAAACTGCTCTCCATGTCTCACAGCGCTGCAGTTTGAATGCTCTGGGCATCAGATTGCCATCCAGTGGTACAAAGCAAGGGACATCTTTGGGACACTAAACATTGAGCATATGTCCAAACTCTGTGTGTGCTTCTGGATGCACCCAGTGACTTGTAGAAAAAGGCAATTCTTCTTGCACTCACATTTTGACATTGTTACTCCAACTATTGTGCCGATTGTGAGAAGGCCAAGATAGTGCCCTGACTTGTGGCTTTTGTGGGCTGCATGACTTGTCAAAGTCATTTGTGTGGAAACAAGTGCAGGGACCTGCTGGGTCCCACCATGGGTGAGCAGCCTCCAGTTTTGAGGCCCAGTGTGAGTCGTAGTTGCCTGCTGGGCACGTCCCTGCTGGCCACACTGCTCCAGGGAATGCAGACATGGAGATTCCTGGCAGGGGGATTCGAGGCTCTGGGGGGAGGCCAGCCTTGCTCCTTGGACAGAAGGAGGCCATGCTGGTTCTGAGGACAAGCCAGAAGGTAAGCACAGATACTGGGTTAGTCAGCAGTGGGTATTTCTCAGCAAGTAAGCCACAGTTAGCTGGTTTAGGGGAGACAGCATCCAGGGCTGCTTTCTGCTTCTCCAGCTACAGCTGGGAATTAAAGGTATTAACATTCCAGGGACTTAATCCTGCCCCATCCAGCACGATCTTGTGTGAGCAAGGATATTTCTACTCGAGCTATGCTTGCATGCTGAAGGGTATTTGCTTAGACAAATTCTGTGCCAATAAATGTGAAACTTATTCATCCCTTTTGTTTACCTTACTCCTCTCCTGTGAGAGTACATATAGCACCAAAGTACTGGAGAAAAGTTTAGAAAGGCAGCAAGAACACTTGCCTAACTCCCCAGAGGTCACTTACATCAGGTGCTGAAGGCTGGGAAGCACTGGAGGGTGATGATTGTTTGTGATGATTGTCCTTCTTACTGAGGTAACAGCAACCATATTTTACAAACATGGATGGCTGTAGAAATAATTGTACTGAAGAGGCACTGCCAGGCCATTTCTGCCTTATCAGACACGTGCTTGGGGCTGAACAGCCAGATCAGTTTTTGCAGTGTCAGTGACAGTTCCCTTCCCTTGTTTTCCTGCTCCTAAACTTGAGCTTTGTATGAAATCTTCTGTGTGGGAGTTTTGTGCTGAAGTCACATTGCCACAAGCTCACCTCTTCCCAAGCTGTTCTGTTGTGCTTTGGAGGAATGGTATCCACATACAGAGCAAGAATTATGCCATTGGCAAAGCTCCGGTGAGACTGTGTGGCGTTTCCTATAGATGCTTAGAAATCAGTGACACTTGAAGGGTGGAAGAAAGGGAGTTCAGGACAGGTTTCAAGCTGTGGTCTTTTGAGGTTTTAGTAGAAACATTTTGAAATTAGTTTTATTGCGCATGGAAAATAGTCTTTCCCAGGCACACACTGCACAATTCCCCCAGGGAAAGGGCATAATGCCAAGAGCTCAAAGTTGCTGCTGCTGTCTGGAAACCACTCTGAAACTGGATGTGTGACAGCACAATGTGCAATAGCTTGGTCCTGTGACAATGCTGTGTGTTTCCCTGCAGGGAATCCAAGTTCACAGGGGCCTGAGCTTCTGGGTGGGCCCTGGGGCTCTGCCCAGTCTTGCATGAAGTAACTGCGCCTACTCAGAGTAGAAGGGCCTTACCCTACACAGCTTCTGTACGTGTGTGCATGCAGCAAATGTAACCAGGAACTTTTGTCTACAGAGTAAAAACATGCTCTTTTCCTCTGCTGCTGTTGACATAAAGTGGTAAAGAACAGGACTATAACAGTCTGTATGTAAAAAGCAATTTTGATAGTTGTCATCCCCTGTTTCTAGAATTGATCTATTATCAAGTATTTTTTAAGGATCTGTCCCCTTTCCTGCTCTTTCTATAAAGATTTGGAGTGGAAAGCTGAATTTTTTATCTCATGCCATTTGTCAGGGCACTTGTGTTTGCAGGAGCTGCCATTTGCAACAGCAGTGCCTGGTGAAAGTAGCTTCTGTTTCACTTTAGATCCCCAGATGACATCTCTCACCTTCTTGAAGCCTTGGTGAGCTTTAACAGGGGTAGAGTGTGTGATCATGAGACTGCTTCTTTGAGTATTTATAAACTCCAAATGCCTGTAGTAAAGAAAATCAACTTATTTGGGGAGAGATATGGTCATCTGGTGCCTTTCCTGTTCTCTGTGCTACAAAATCTGGTTGAATTTGAATTAGGACTTAAAAGTGTCAGCGATGCTTTTTGCCTTTATGATGTAAATGGCTGGCTTCTGATACTGTCTTGTCAAAGTGGATATTGTGTCCTGTTCTCTGGTGTTTCTTCTGTGGTACCCTTCAGTTGCTCACATAACATCTGGCAGTCCCTGCTGTCTGTTGGGGAGAGCCAGAGATGGAGGGGTGCTTGGGGCTGAAGCCTTCCTCTGCATGTAAGGATACAGCCCTGGTAGGCACAGAGAGTGTGGGATGGGGAAGCTTTTTATTCATTACCCTGTGGGGGTTTTTGTCCAAGAGTGGTATTGTCACTCACCAGTGATCAGACCACCTAAAAGGGGCAATTTTATGGAGCAATGTGAAGTATTCATAAACAAAGATTTAACATTTCTCTCCCCTTCCTTCTCCAATCTATGCAGAAGCAGAAAGTAGACATCGTGAAGGTGCTCAAAGATCTCTGGCGAGACTTCCTGCAGTGCTACTCCTCCAGGACCATGCTCTGCTGGTCTGTGTGGTGGGCACTGTCCACCTGTGGCTACTTTCAGGTCATCAACTACGCTCAGGGCCTGTGGGAGATGGTGCTGCCTTCTCACAGCACGGACATCTACAATGGTGCTGTGGAGGCAGCCTCGACACTCCTGGGTAAGCTTCTGGCATAGCTCCTGCTCTGCTGTGAGAAATCTCTTGTTTCCCTCAAGGTCACTAGAGCATGATTTGGAAGTGCCATGCATTCCCCCAAGCATGCAGGAGAGGTAAACCCTGGCATTTGAGGTCAATCTTTCCTGACACAGGTAGGGTGCTCAGTGTGAGTTAGTCGCTGAGGCAGCCCTGATTCTCGTAATCCAGTACGTAGGTGTTTAGAGGAGCCTCCCAAGCCAATCTTCATTCTGAAATACTTGGCAGAAGGCTCCAGGCATGCGGCTGACTGCGTGTTCTTGGCTGTCACCCTGGCAGTGGGGTTATGTTTGTTTTAGCCACTCAGAGTCAGACATGGGGTCCTGCGCATTTGGTTTTCCCCTGGGAGCCTACGGAGGTTTCCTGTACACACACAGCATGCAGTGAGCCATGGTTAGTCATTTCAGCACTGTTAGGAACAGAAGCTACTTAGATGAAAGAGGTTGGTTGACTTGAAAGGGACAGGTAGGTCAGTCAACACAAGCATTTGCTTATGAAGTTGTTTAATACTGTTTCATTACCAGAACTAGGACAATACCTTTCTAAAATAGCTAACATACCCTTACAGAGGTTTTCTAGATGTTGCTGCAGCGTGTCCCTTTCCTTTGATGGAGTCCTTGTTCCATCATCTGCTGTGGACATCACCTACCTGGGGGCAAAAGAAACCAAGGTACACAAAAAAATTATTAGTGCTTCCTTGGGCGTGCTCAGCCCCTTCTTGAAGTTCAGTAGGAAGCTGTAGCTGGTTTATAGTTCTAAAAGCTGGCCCACAACCATTGTTAGTTGGGTTTGAAACTGTTGGCAACTTGATTTTGATGGCTTTGTGTATTCAGTCCTTGGTGTGCTAAACCTGCCCTTAAATATCTTGCTGTCATACAATGTTTCTCCACTGTAGTGTGAACCTGTGGCTCTTACTCCTTGTTTGAATTGGCTTCCTCTACCATCCTGCCTTTGTCCCAGGAAGGAGAATTGGTATCAAGGAAAAGAAGACCCATAATGTGGCCTAATAGCAGCACAATTTAAAAAATAAAAAATGGGGGGAGGGGTATTCTTCAAAACTTATCTTGGACATCTTTGATAACAAGGTCCTTTTTAAGAAGGCCTGTGAACAATGGACTTATACTCTTGTAAGACTGAAGTTTTTAGTTTCCCATTTTGATTTTTCCCTCAAGTATCATTTTTATAAATAGTTGAGTCATTTTGAGTGATTTAGCCTGAACTGCTCAAAAGACAGAATCCTGGCAGTTGATAGAGATTAATTGCTTGAAAGAAGCCAGGTTTAATGAATTAATAGTCACAACTAAAGGCTTGAAGTGTGTGACAGGACTGGAAGTCCTAACACCTGTTAAGAATGAGCATGCAGTGACCTGACTTCCTAGGCACTAGTGCAAATGCTCTAACTTCTGATTTCCACTTTGAATTTATTAATAAGCATTTTATTTATCTCTGATGTCATGCCAGGGTTGTATTTTAGCACAAAGTCTTTGCTCTAGGCAAAAGAAACCAGTTTTTTCTAGTTGTTCTTTGGCAAAGTTAAGCTCTTTGTTCTCCTTATTAGCCCATCTTTGCACCAAACCTGGTTTGAGTTGCATTCTTTTTTAAGGTGGATAATCAGAATTGCACTCAGTTTTATTCAGTGAGGCCTCAGACTTAAAGAAGAACATGCTGTTCAATCTTCTCCCTGTACTAGAAATACCTCTCCTGCTGCATCCCAGATCTGATTTTCCATTTTCATTGCTCTTAGTCATTCTGTGCTCAGTTAGGAGCAATGTCTGGCAACCTTTGCATAAGGTGCTGTTGCCATCCCTGCCCTGCAGAAGGGTTTAACTTGGCATGGTGACTCATGTAGCTGTCGGCTCCCTGTCCTGGGAAAGAGAAATATGGTTCCTTCTAGGGAGAGCAGCTGACTGTTAGGTTGCATCCCTGAACCTTCTTTGGAGTGTGGCAATCCTTTATCAGGTTGGGTTGTGAAACCACTGGATCAGCTGAATGTGTCTCATTGAAGGACAGAATGAAAATCTTAATTAGGTGGCAAGTTGATACAACCTTGGCACATAGAGAGAGTACAACTTCATAAATTGCCATGAGATCCTCAAGTCTGTTCCTAAATTTCAGAATTGCTGAGATAGGAAGAATGCTCTAGGACTTAGCTTCTTTTTGCACCTCAGACTTTTGCTACTGGGGAAGCCAGACTTTCAGAGAACAAGATGTTAGTCGAGTCATGCCACAGCAGGCACTGAGAAGAAGATTTTAGTGGGGGAAAATAAATCCTTTCCCTTGGCATAACTCCCTTCTTCACCAGTCTGCAAGATTGATGTGAGGTCTGACAGGATGGCAGGCTTGTGCATACTGATGGTACATAAGGAGTCTTCGTGTGCTTGAAGCTTTTCTAAGACAGCAGGCCAGCTAAGGGCTACAAAGAGCTTAGATACTGCACTGCAGCACTTCTGTGCAGTGGTCTACTGCTGAACACAATCCTGTTTTTCAGAGATGTCCTGTAAACCTCCCTTTGTCAGTATGCTGTTTGTCTGGTTTGCTGTGTACAGCCATTATGCTGTTGGTTGCTCTTTGGCTTGTTTGCAGAACAAGGCCTACTTGGAACGGGAATTTTCTATTAATGTAGTATGTATTTAGGCTTCTCAGTGGTTGCAACTATGATAGTGCATGAAACACACCTTGTCTGCTCATTGAATTGCATGAAATACCACATGCTTTCCCATCCCATGATTTGTCTTTTCTCCCCATCCATGCATCACAAAATCCAGAGTTACAAACCAGTTCAGGTCAGAAAGGATTGTTCTTGCACAATCAATAGTGCATGATTATACCCTGTGATTAGGCTGTATCCCAGGAGATGTGGATTTGGATTCCTCTTCTTACTTACTCTTACAGCCCAGTGTGGAGATGACAGTAGATGTAGGTTTTTCTGCTTCCTGGGAGAGAGTTCTAACAGCTGTGCATTAAAGTGAGTAGTGTCTTTCTCCTACCTCTGCTAAAGCACCACTAAATAATTAGGTGAGTGCTTTTGAGAACCAGGATTTGCATTTCTCAACAGAAATTGCCCAATTATTGACAGCACCGCCACAGTCAAGTGCAGAGGACTGAGTGGCAGTGGTCTGAGCCTGGGGCTGTTGTGCTTCTGGAGCCAGAGAGGAGACTTTAGAGGCAGCCAGCATTGACCTATGTGGTTTTTTCCTGTTTCTGTAAAAGTAAATGGGAGTTTACAGCAGGGTTCCAGGTGAGGAAGGGGTCAGGAAGGAGAGCTGCTGAGGTGTTCCCATTTGTGTCCTCCACTTCATTCATGTTTGGCTGTTAGGGGTTGTAGAGCTCCCAGTGTACTATCTCCAAATTGCTCCAGTTGTAGTTACTAAGAGTTCTGCTTTCCTTCCCTTTACAGGAGCTGTTGCAGTCGTTGTTGTGGGTCACATTAAAACCTCCTGGGCAATGTGGGGTGAAGTGGCACTTGCCCTGTTCTCCTTTCTTATTGCTGCTGCTGTGTATGTCATGGACACTGTTCGTAACATCTGGGTGTGCTATGCATCCTATGTGGTCTTCAGAATTATCTACATGATGCTAATCACAATAGCAACGTGAGTATCTCTGTAGCGTAAAGTGCTCTCAAGGTTACAGCTGGTGTGAAAGCAGCTCATTTCCTGTGTAACAAGAGTCTGTTCCAAGGGTTTGTGTTGTGATTCAGGTTGGAAACTGACGCATGGAGATATATTTGGCTGGCAGTGTGCCCAAGCTTAAAAGTTTTGTGACACTGAAGTGACTACTTCTAAATATTAGATAGTGCTGATTGATAGGGGGATGTTTTTCATAAACGTGGCTGAAGTGTTAACAGATGAAGAAAGGACAATGCTTTGCCTGGGTTGAAGCATCAACCTTCCCTAACCTGTAGGAAAACTACTTCAATGTTGTTTGTCGCTTTGTGGAGGAAAGCATAGCTGGTTTTGAGCCACATCATCACTCCAAGACAACTCAAGCACAGTGAGCACTGAAACTGGCAACTGCAAAGGGAGTTCTGGTTAGAAGGACGATACAGGGTATGGACTACACAGCAACAGACTGAAACTTTGAGATTGCCAACAGCTCTCTGGGGTCAGAGTGCATTGTGTCTTCTCCCTGTGACAAGACCTTTTACATCAGACTGCAGGGCTGCTTCAGTAACACTGAAACCCAGAGGGCTTCCTACCTGGTGGGTTCGGTTGTTTGTTTGTTGTTTGTTTTTAAAAAAGGGGTTTCATGTGTCTATGGGTCTCTTCTAGATTCTAAGTTAGTCCATCATGGTCCTATTTAGAAAAGGACACTATCTGTACAAGGTAATTTAGCTGTGGAAAATACTTAACCATTTTCTTCTGTCCAGAAATGTTCCTTCCATTCATGCATTCCCCTGCTTTTTTCCTTATGTTTCTGGTCATCCCTTTCTTTCCAGGTTCCAGATTGCTACAAATCTCAGCGTGGAGAGGTATGCCCTGGTGTTTGGGGTCAATACTTTCATTGCCTTAGCACTTCAGACTCTGCTCACTGTGATTGTCGTGGATGCCAGTGGGCTTGGCTTGGACATCTTCACCCAGGTATGATAGATGATTTTACTTTTATCGATGGGAGGTAGGGAAGGCAGGAAGATAAACCAAGCTGTAAAGCTTCTCAGCTACCTGTTTCTGGGTCAAGGATTTGACAGAGAAGTAACCACTGATTACTGTTATTTTAGAAGTGGAAGGGAACTAATTTATTTTATTAACATTCTTATAAATCTGGTAACTGCTTAGTCTAACCGCTTCTTTTTATTTTCTTTTCCTTTTCTCTGCAGTTCATGATTTATGCCTCTTACTTTGCGGCCATCTCACTGGTGTTCTTGGTCAGCGGCATCTGCAGTATTGTGAGAGCTTACAGAAGACAAGAGCAGGTGCAAAGCAGATCTTCTGAAAGCCAGTAGTGCACCAAGCAAAGACTCTTGGTGACTACATATGAAGATATAGGTCTGTTTTTAATCTCTGCCTTTTCTTTCCAAGGCAGTCACCTTAACGGTATCTGATCCATATTTATACTATATTAGTAGCACATTTTAGAAGGTAAACGTATTAGCTCTTACGTAAGTAAGAACAAATATCTTCTTTCTAAAATGCCTTTTGTTCTTCTGTTGCATGTATGGGATGTGCAGCAAAGAACAGTAAGTTTTCTCAAAGAATGAGAACCTTGGAAAGTTTTAGTCTAACACTGTTCATCTGCAGGCAGTTTTGTGATTGTCTGGTCAACTGCTGCTCTCTGTCACAAGGTGCTGCTACAGGGCAGAAATGAGGGCACACTAACAGACCTCTCTGTGGAGAGCCCCAGGTCTGGGAGAGGAGGTGGCCTGAGGGCTGTGCTCTGCAGTGTGGCTCTTGCTGAGGCTGCCCTGTGATGCTGGATGCTCTGTTTTGGGGACTGGTACACTTAGGTTTCTGTATACGCACATGCTTCCTTGAGGAGCTTGTACTGTTTCTCCTGTTCCTGTCTGTCATCCCTGCTGCCAGAGGTTTACCTTAGCTGATCATGGTGCTTCCCCAAAAACATAACTGTGTCCTGGGACTACTTGTGATGCTGGTGGATGGGCTATCAGCAGCACTACTTGTGCCACAAAGGCTTGTGCCCAAGGGACTGTAACTGGAGGGGAAACTCAGAGGGAGTTGAAATAGGCAAAATGCTAATCCAAGGGACCCTTGGATAACTTTGCCTTTGTTCCTTAGGGCTTCAGTGTTCCTGTGATTGCAGGAGTCATTGCCTCACAACCCACGGGCTAGACTGTTTCAGGGGATGGTGTATGGTAATATAGCACTGAGGAGGAAGGTAACTCACAGGATTTTAAGCTATTCTTTGTGCCCTTAGAGAATTGTGACTGTGGTGATTAAATTGACAGCTTGAATTATGGTAGTTAGTAGAATGACTGCCTGACGCTTTGGAAAATGATGATTTATGGTCTGTCATTGTTCCACCGTTATTTTAAAATGGCTTTATGCTTCTGGTGGGTCTCTGTCCACTAGTTCTACCTCTTCTTTCCACATGAGCAGAGGAATGAATGTTTAGAGTGGGCAATTCTCTTGTTTTGTCCAGTTTAAGAAATTTGGGACTTGCCTCATATCTGTTTTTTAAAATAATTTATTTTTTCCAAATTGCTTCAACACTGAGGAGGTATTGCACAGAGTTGTGCTGGGCTTGGGCACCTGGATACTCAGGCAGCACGACCAGCACAGCAACAAATGCCTATGGAGTGTGCCTGTTGCTGTGCAGGTTGTGGTGAGTTTAAGTGTACAGGAGAGCTGGCAAGGGAGAAGGTGCAATGCAGCTCTTCTTTCCCTCCATGCCGCCTCCTCCTCTGTGTGTTTGTTAGAGCTTCTTCTTTCAGCTGAAAGAGCAGCTTTGGTTCATCTCCTGCTTTTAGTACCATGGAGACTTCACAGCATTGGAGTTTGGGAAGGTGTTTTCCCCCTGGCTGGGATATTTCTCATCCCTTTCTGTGAGCCTCAGCCTTTACCACACAAGGTGCATAATTAATGTGTTTGGCATGTGCTGCCTGGGATCCAGGGAGCCCTTCCAGGCTGGCTGCTCAGGGGAGCCCGCTCCCCAAAGCTTTTCTTTCTGCAGGCTGCCTCCTGAAAAAGCCCCCTAAAGAGGGGCTCAGCTGCACTGGCATTTACACATGTAAACTTAACTGCCTTATCCTGAAATGGAAACTTGAAGCCACCCATGTATATATTCCTTTCTCTATAGTTTTTTGTTTTTAAAAAAAATAAAATCTGAAGCCATGAAATGCTAGCTGATGAGCTGTCCTGGGACAGGGATAGTCTGTCCTTTGAGTTCCTTGGTCTGATGGCAGTTGGAGCAAGGCAGGGGGAGTGGGTGTACAGCACTCCTGTCAAGTGACCAAAAGGAGCAGCTCAATTTTAATCTTACTTTTCATACAGAGATCAAATCTTTGATGGGAAACAGCCCAGTTATTTTAAAAGCAAGTCACAAATTAACTAATGACTTACAGCAATATCAGTGATTTTTGTACCAAAGTAATGAAACTGTGGCAACTGCAATAGAGGCTTGCTACACTGTGTATGTCTTCAGGCCCACGATATATGGAAGCCACACCTGGATGCTGTTCAGGTTCTGAGCTGTGGTGTTGCTGTGGTGATGACGTGACTATAGAGCCTGATTAGAGCTGTATGCAGAGTTAACAATGATGCCTATGAAATTCTGTAACCATGTGGACATTGTTGGTTTCTAATTAAACAGCTATTTTTGTTAAATAAAGATACTCTGAGATATCCTATGTGGACAGTGGGGTTTTTTTTCCTATTTTGATACCATGCTAATCCACAGCACTGCTGCTGCAGATTGTTCCGAGAATCTTTGTGACAAAGAGAAAAACAACATAGAACAAAACATACAAAAAGCATCAAGGCTTCAAGAAGCTGAGGGTTGCTGGCTGGCTTGTGTACATTTGCATAACTCTAGGCAAGCGTCTTGTATTGAGGATTCTTAACTGCTGAGCAGTCCAGGAACACCACTTTACTTCCTGTGGAGACTAGTCTGGTGAGGGACATCATCACTCACTGATGCAGGGTAGCCCTGGTCAGGATGCTCCAGTCTAACTGGGGGTGATAGTAAGGAAAAGCAGGCATAGGTTTGCCATGCAGGAGGACCTTTCTACTTACATTGACCTAATTACAAAATTGAGGCCTTAAAGGAGAAATGCTGTAAGCTCCCCATCCTGGCACACCCTGCCTTGGAAGGCTCTCCCTGTACTGTGTTTCTAGAAGACATGGCTTGTACCTCATAGTACAGGCTGGGCTGGAGGGCACAGGGGTTTGTGTGGATAGTAGCCCAATAAGCTCTGCATAACACCAAAAACAAGAGAAAAGGGGTGTTCTAGGGAGGAAAGGGGGAGGGGAGGTTTTCTTACCCGTTTCCTTCAGAGCTTTATTGCTGAGTTTTGTTGCTGAAGGATAGGACAGTTGGCATGTCAGGTCTGTTCTGAATTCCATTCATCTGCCTTCTCTGGCTGAATACAGGAGTCAGCTGTGGAGGGATGAGTTTCTTGACAGTGTAAGGGATTAAAATCTCTGCTTGCATATGTCAGGAATATAACTAGTAGGTCATACAGGTATAGCATTACACTTCAGGTGGATTCAAGTGTTTCTCATTTGGTGCTGGTGAAAGGCTGCTCTCGCCTGCAAGTGCAGCAAGTCCACGTGAACTGTGACAATCCTTGCTCCTCCCATCGCATCCTGCCACATCGTGTGCAACTGAGAGAGCTGAAAGGGGCACACAGCTGCTGTGAAGGAGCGGGTGTTGGAGATAGAGCACGCAGTGCGGTTTGGCGGAGATAAACACTACACACGGCTGTCTGCCTGGGATGCTGTGGCTGTTTCTTTGTTCCAGTTGATGCTGGGGGCTGCTGGAGGTGAGTGTTACTACTGAATCTCTGTCCTGCACTGGGCTATGATGCTAGTAGGATGAGATGCAATTCTTGAGATCACTGCTGCAGCAAGAGACTGGGTGCTGGGCTTGTTCTGTCCAAAAAGCAAGGAATAGTAAGAGCTGCCAGAGGCTGCTGTTTTAGGAGCAGCACCCACTGCTGTCCCCCTGGGCTAGCAGTGGCTGTGAGAGCCCATCAGGGCAAGGCAGGCTTACACTCAAACCTTGCTGTGGCTGTGTGTGTGTGTGACACAGCCACCTGCTCTGGGGGTGCTCTCAGGGAAAGGGAAGGGCTCTGTGTAGAAGCAGCTGTGTTTTCTTCTCTGTTGGTGTGATCGAAGCCAAGTACTGGGAAGGAAAGAGGGACTTTGGCTATGAAGGGGCAGGACACTGGATGCTCGGAACCCTGTTCCCAGTGGCTTTTGACAGTGTCAACTGTTTCCTACACTACATAAAAAACGTGTAAAGTGCTTGTTTAACGTTGCTCTGGAGGTGTTGCACAGCTTTTCTATGTGGAGCACACTCTCTACATGAATCTGTTCCCTGAACACAGTGTCTGATGCATTAGTGACAGAGAAAACGGCAGCCAAGATGTCGGGGTCTGTCCTTGGAGCCCTGTTCTGCTTCACTGTTGTCTTCATTGCATTTTTCATAACCATGCTCTGCAGCTTCCTCACACATGGGGACATTTAATGAATGCATGCATGAATTTCGATTGACATTAAATCATTAAGTTATTATTATCAAACATCAAAACTTGACATTCCAACAATGGGATCTAATCTTTGTCGTAATCACGCTGATTTGTAATTAGTCACATAAAGCACATCTTGTGAATGAAAGAGATAGCACTGGCTTTCATGATGAAGGATAGTCTTAAAATAAGAGCAGAGCAGAAAGCCTTGCATATGGTACCCATTTCTGTGTATTTTAGTCTGCTGTAAACTTATCAAAACACCTATCTATGAAATGTGGAAAATCAGAAATTCAGCATATTGTCTTCAAGGGTGGGATAACTGCATGCCCTGGATGAGGTCACTGGTTGAAGTTTCACCAGGTACAGCAGGAACCATTGACAAGCAGGTAACTGAGCATTATCTCTGGAAAGTATAAGGGAGCCATTCTAACCTACTGGAACCAATGTCAAAACCTGGTTTTCTTTTTCACTGTATGGTGTAGGATGAGCAGAAACCCTGAGGTCATGGAGTCCAGCCTCCTCCTATGGCATGTGGCCTATGATGACAGATATCTTCGGAGAACGCCTGAACCCCCCTTTGAAGGGGTTTAGCTTTTCTGTCCCATGTGACTTTGCATGAAAGGGTGACCCTACTTGAGTTACTCTGAGAGTTATCAAAGCTCTGGCTTCATGGCTGTTTTCTGCCTGTATTTTCTTTCATTACCATTAACCCTTTAGTACAGGGGCGGTGCTGCCCTCTGAGGTGTATGGCCTTGTAGAGTGCCATCCTTTGCTTTGCCAGGCAAGTGTATTCAGAACTTGGGACCACAGCTGTGGGAGGGACAGTGGGCACCAGATGGGCACTGCATCGGTGCTTCTAGTGAGGAAAACTCCCTCCCTCCTTCCCTCTCTACCTTTTTCCTCCCGGGTGGCTCATGCTACTGCAGCCCAGGCTGGTAGGAGGGCTGAGGAGGGTCGCTCCCAAAATGTGGTGCTGGGGAGCATCTTGTGATGTTGAGTGAACTTTGTCACCCTGAACGGCTGCTGACAGCTGTTTGCCCTTGCAGTGAGCTCTGTGAGTGCTCCACGGGGAGTCTGGCAGTCACACAGCTCTTTGGGGACCTGCTGGCCTCAGGGGCACAGCATCCACCACCTATGGGGTGTTTGGTCCTCCCTAAAGGAGGCTGCCACCTGCCACCTCCCTCCAGCTCTACTGAGGAGTCTAATCCTTCTCCCTCTGCCAGCTGCCCTGGCCCTACAGGTAAATCAGGGTGGAGTTTTTTGGCCTTATTTTTTTTTCCCCCCATTTCCAAGTTCAAGGAGCAGTGTGTGGTTAACACAGAGAGGTGTGTCCCTGGAGATTCGGTGCCATCTTCATTAGTGGTGAGACATGGAACGGGTTGTCCAGAGAAATTGCAGATGTCCCATCCCTGGAGGTGTTCAAGGCCAGGCTGGATGGGGCTCTGAAAAATCCTGGTCTAGTGGAAGGTCTCCCTGCCCATAGCAAGGGGGTTGGAATCTCAAGATCCAGTTCCAACCCAAACAATTCTATGATTCTGTGATTAACAAAAGCCCAAATCCTGACACTGCTGCCTCTTGGGCTGATCCGATTGCTCATTGCTAGCCGGAGCATGATGAATAATACAACACGCAAACCGAGCCTGCTCCCTGAGGAGTGCATAATTTAACAGCATCAAAGAAAGGCTTTCGCCTGGACAGGGAGAGCCGCCTGCCGCACTCCTGCCCTTCTCCTGGTGGGCTGCGTGTGCCCCCGCTCCCCTCAGTGTTCTGCTTCCGACAGCTCCCAGGCGTTAGCTGGAATTGTGCCACACGGAAAAGGGGGCAAGGACGGGGAGCCGCGGATCGAAGGCCCGTCTCCATGGCAACGCGGCGGTGCGGCTCGGCCTGCCAGGGCCCTGAGGGAGGCGGTGTTCGTCCCTCGGGAGGCGGTGTTCGTCCCTCGGGAGGCGGTGTTCTTCTCTCGGGAGGCGGTGTTAGTCCCTCGGGAGGCGGTGTTTGACCCTTGGGAGCCGCCGTGGCGCTGACCGGCGCAGGCGGACGGTGAACGGGCCGGCCCCGCCGCTGTCACGGCAACCGCAACGCGCGGCGGCGGCACCTCCTCGTCCCCGGCCGGGAGCGGCGGGGCCCGGCGTGTCCCAGGGGAGCAGGACGATCACCAGGGGTGCTGGTGAGGACTATCGCCACCGCACCCGCGAGGGGTTCGGGTTCGTGGGTCTGCGTATGTGCGTATGTTTTAGTGCAGAGGGACAAAGCGACAGAAATCCGTCGCTCTGTCCCGCCTGTTGTTGGGACTGTGCCTGAGTGTAACCACGTAGAGGTGTTACTGAGCTGTGCAGAACAAGTGGTCACAGCGCACACCCCCCCACGGACACACCCCAGGTAGAACAGAAGCAAGTGAAAATGGAGATTTGAGGTTTTATGAATACTTTTGGTCCCTCTTAATGCTGAATCACTTTACTTCATAATACTCTAAATAGAACAGGAGCTGACTCAGGATTTTTGGTGCCCCAGTATAAGAAGGACATGGAACTGTTGGAACAAGTCCAGGGGAAGCCACGAGGTTAGTAAAGAGGACGTGAGCACCTCCTCTATGGAGACAGGCTGAGAAGGTTGGGGCTGTGCAGCCTGGAGAAGAGGAGGTTGTGTGGAAACCTCATTACAACCTTCCAGTATCTGAAGGAGCCCACAGGGCAGCTGGAGAGGGACTCCTTGTCAGGAACTGAAATGATAGGACAAGGGGAAATGGGTACAAATTGAAAAAGGGGAAGATTAGTTTACAGATTAGGAAGAAATTCTTTACTTTGAGGGTGGTGAGACACTGGAACACATTGCTCAGGGAGATGGTGGATGCCCCATTCCTGAAAAGTGTTCCAGGCCAATCTGGATTGGGCTTTGAGCAGCCTGGTCTAGTGGGAGGTGTTCCTGCCCATGGCAGGGGGAGTTGGGACTAAATGATCTTAAGGTCCATTCCAACCTCTTAACATTCTATGATTCTATGAAACAAGTCATTGAATTGGAAATTCTCTCTTCAGTCCATGGCTACTTTATCTTACAATGGGAGATGATTTTTATGCTGCTTCCCATTATTACACTTAACCTAAATGAATTGAATAGCATTTTCAATGTGTTTGTATTGAGTGCCACAGACTGATGTGAGCATGTTTTTTTTAAGGCAGAATTCATCTGTGCAGCTTTTGTATCTGCTTATCATAATAATGAAATACAGAGAAACAGTTCTTTTGTGCTGAATATGCACTAGAGCAAAGTAATCTCCATTAAGATCCCAGGCACGTCATCACCCAAACCAAGGAAAGGGCATTTCCCAGCAAATATCATTACATGTCATATGAGGTGGTGCAGGAAAAACATGATGGAAATAGATATGGTGTGAAAAGCCAAGGCATCAGTCTAAACGAGATCTAAAAATCTGAATTTTGAGAAATCTTGTGTGAATGAGTGATTCTGGTGGCAAATGGTAGCTAAAAAGAAGTGAAAAAACTGGCAGATTTTCTTGAACAACATATAGATCAAAGAAAACAAAGAACTTTTAAAAGTTTCTGTGCAAACAAATTTGCAGCAAAAAATGCCCAGCTTTATTACCACTCTAAAACAAATCTTGACTGTTTTGAGATTTAAAAGAACATCACTCTTTTCCAGCGTGAAATACGGAGTTGTAAGAAGCAGAGCTGGTGTTCTTGAGAATAAATAACTGAGAGCTCAGAGATGCTCATCAGAACTCAAAAGCTTGGAAGAATTTAAGCAACATCTGCTGAATGGAAGGGATTTACAAAATGCATAGATGGATTTGAAAGTCCAAGTGCAACCCTTCTTGATTCTCTGATTCTGTGAATCTTGTCTGGAAGGGCAGGATGGTCACACAGCAAGAGCTGTGTTGCTGTTCTAGGGCCATCCAGAGTCAGAGCTCTCTCTTACACCCCATATTGTCTTGCCATATCACATCATAGAATGTTAAGGGGTTGGAATGGACCTTAAGAGCATCAAGTTGTGACCTCCCTGCCATGGGCAGGGACACCTTCCACTAGACCAGGTTGCTCAAAGCACCATCCAACCGGGCTTCCAATACTTTCAGGAATGGGGCAGCCACAAGCTCCCTGGGAAACCTGTTCCAGTGCCTTACTACCAAAACAGCAAAGAATTTAATGCTAATACCTAACCTATATTTCCTCTCTTTCAATTTGTACTCATTACTCCTTGTCCTGTCACAACAATCATGATCTTTAATATATTGAAAAGTCTTACTAGAAACATGTACAAGTGGTACCTTTAAGCCTACAGCAGATGGTACAAAAAAACCAGGAACTTTTGAATAATTGATGTTTTCTTCTTCTGTGCTGCTTTTGTACAAAGTAATAAACAAATTACTGAAGGAAGGATGAGGGGCTAAACCTATGAAAAGAGCAGAATCAGCTCTCTAGGCCCGTGAGTGTGTCCACATCTTTAAACTTGTGTGTCTGATGCCTTGTACTGAGTGAGCTGAGCCAAGGGGCAGCAGGCAGTCAGCCTGGAGCACCAAGCACCTTCAGGAGATGGTGGCATCTGTGTGCTATGCAGTCCAAAGATTTTTTAAATTATTGTGTCCTTATAGTGGCTCATCTTCAGTTTTGTAATGACCATGACTATATCCAGCCTGATTAACAGGTTAATGAGTGTTTAACGTTACACTGCATTTAAACAAGATAAGATACAAACAAGGTAAGATACAAGCAGGAAATGTGTAGCACTTTTAGCAAACATAAAATAGTGGTCTCTTTGTCCAAGCACAAGGCTAACTGTGAAAAGATCATGAGTTCTACTTTAAGCTCTGTCAGAGACCTTAAGTCACCTTGATTTGTTATATCTCAAACCTTCCTCCGGTAGCCAGAGCTGGAAAAGTAAAAACCATTCATTCATGTTTATGAACCATCAGTGGTCCTTAGTCCTGAGGTGCTGTGGCACAGTCTAACATGCTTGTATTAATAATGCTCACAAGTTTGATGTGGGTGTTACAAGAGATATCAGTATCTATGTGTCACTGGAGTTTGAAAACATTTTATTCCCTCTCCTTTTTGTAGTATTACTCTAACACATCACCAAGATGAGTGAAAAGGAAGGTCAAGGAGATCTTGGTCAACAGGAAGATCAAGCAGATGTGGGTGATTTAACAGAAAATGCAGAATATGAGGATGATTTTGAAAAAGACCCGGAATGCCTAACTGCTGAAGAAGAGAAACAAAACCTTGGTGAAAGAGAGGTATTTGTTACATTAAATGCTAGTTGTGTTATTTAGAAGACAAAATTGAGTAATATTTGGAATCACAGGCACAAATTCAGTATTGCTTGAAATGTGTAGGTGCATTAACTGAATTTTGACAAGGAACGTTATTTGGAATTATAATGATAAAAATTTCAGCGAATTGATTAGTTTGGCTATAATATCTGTAAAGCTGAAAATTCAGTGTTCATTGAAAATGATATGGTTTTTTTCAAAAGTAGTTCTGGGTTGCTTCAAGTGTTTGTGCAATACTCATTGTGGTTTTATGCTGTCACTAATCACTGTACTGGTTAGTTAAACCTTGTGCGAATGTGAACATGAAGAAAATGAAGAGACGTGTTAGTGCCAAAAATGCTGTTAGTTATGACATGCACTATTTGACAGCTTGGTTTAGAATGCAGGTAGTTTGTACTGCTCTTCTCTCTCACTGTTTCTTTTCTCTTTCTTTGATAACTGTTCTTTTGTTGAGAGAAAAGACTAGTTTATTTTAATTTTTTTAGAATCCTGAAGAAAAGGAAGATGATGCTGAAGGACAAATCCTTAAAGCTGCAGATAGCTTTCAGGAAGACCATGAAGAAATCGAAGAAAATCTAGATCAGCTTTCAGAGGCAGAAGTAAATGTGAAAATTATATACTCCAATGAAAAATATTTGGAATTTAGGGCAGATATTGAACAGGAGGACCATAAATCTGATACTGAGAGAGAAAGCTTCGTCCAGGAATCCAAGGTGGAAAATGAGCAGGAACTGGATGAGGGAGAGGATGAAGAAATAAAGCGTTACGTCTTGGAAAAGATTGAAGAAGCCAACAAAGACCTGGAAAACCAGGCTCCCGTGGATCAAAACAGAGAACGGAAATTAAAATTTAAGGATGAGTTGGATCTTCAAGCTCCTCCTCCAGAAGATGCTGAAGTTGGTAAAATTGACCTTGCAAGAGGAGATGATGTTTCAATTGGGCTGTCTCAGCTGCATATTTCTGACGACTCGGGACAGAAACGCACATCACTTGCAGAACGTGCTGGCTCCAATGAGGAAATGGCAGATGGTAAAATCCTAGTGGAAAAAGATGGAAAGTTTGAACTCTTAAGTTTACGTGATATTGAAAGCCAGGGAGTTTTGCCCCCAGTAAGTGTTTCTTTTACAGATATTGAAAGTCAACATAAGTCTTCAAAATCTTCACCCTCCAGTTCTTTGCCCACTGCCTCTGAAATGGAAGAAATTCCTCCATCTGACTCTAAGCATCATTCAGATTCTGCTTTGAATGATGCAAGAGATCTGGGCAAGCAGAAGAGTCCACAGACGACTGAGTCTGCAAATACACCTGTGAAAAGCTCCACTTACAGTCTTACTCCCAGACAAAAAGAATTAAGGAAGCAGATAGAACTGAGGAATGAAAGACTGAGGAGAGAGGTAAATATATGGAGAAAAGTAAATCACAGTGACCATCCTATTCCTCTGCTTCACAAAGACCACCTGGCCAGGGTATTTACTCCATTCTTCCTTGATAAAAGAGGCAGCAGTAATAGTTGTAGTAGTAATAATAATAACAATAGCAATAATTCTCTGGGGTGTGTATAGAATCTCTCAAAGCTCCTCTCCCAGAGTCGCATAGGACTTGCTCAGAGGAGAAATCAAATATATCCTTCATAAATAGAAGGATAAATAGGATTCATAAATAGGCCTTCTTCTGTTATATTTTTCTTAACTGCTTTTGCTTCTTGACTCTTGCTGTACCTAGGTTCTGTTACAGTCCCACAGTTTATGGAATGTACCACGTGGTGTCACATCTGCATATATTATACTGCAGTGCAGGAAGTTTACATTAACCACAGAAAGGCAGGGGCACATTTGGGTACTCAAGAAGTATGAATTAGGCAATTATCATATGGGAGAGCGTTCAGTCATAATATAACATTTACACAGAAGAGAGACTGTGAGAACCCTTTAATTCTTTCTCAGCTCCTTATGCAGAAAAAAATTTAATAGAGTCAACTTCTGGCAGCTGTAGTGGGGACTTCAGAAATCATTACCAGAGAGTTAAAAAATGAAGATGTTTTTCTTCTCTTTGCATTATGCTGATACAATTACAAAAAGGTAACATGCTATGTGTGTTGCTCTATAAAAAGAGCATGAAGCAGCTGCCATTTTTCTGTGCCATGATGTGCTAATTAAGCTGGCTAAGTAGCTTCCAAGGTTGGTTTCTATCTGTGGAAGTAGCTCTAGCCTGCTTTATTTGAACAGGTTGCTGAGGCTCAGCTCAGTAATGAGGGGTAAGAAATGTGACAATCAATTAAGTGTTTTCTTTGTGCACACGAGACTAGAGCTCTTGGCACTATGCTCTGTGTATCTGAAGTAAAAGGTATAGTGTGGTGAGGGGAAAGAAGGTTATTTTCCTAACAGTGTGTGCTAAATTTCTTCCTTTGTTGGCTGACTTATGGAATGGTAAGGACATGTTACCTTATTTCTTCATTCTGGAATGGAATTCTTCCCTACTGTCATGGATTTCACAGGCATGAAACATTTCTTGACATTACTGGAATCCATCTGCTTCATGTTGGGGGAGTTTCTTTCATTCCAGTAAATTAGAAATGGTAAATTTGGAGGATATCTGAAAAGTTGTGTGTAGGTGGGAGAAACATCATCTATTTGCAAGAAGATTAGATTTCTTGAAGTATTGAAATAAGTAGGGATTGTAGCTTTTGTGTCAAAGAGAGTAAATCCTGGTAAAAAATATCCTAATCAGCTTTCTGAAGCATTAATTGAAGCTTTTTATCTGCCTTGTAGATACTTATCATTAGCTAAAATGTAATTAATAAGTAAAAGAAACTTTTCCCAATTTTGTAAATATCAGTTCATTTTGTACACTTGAAAAAAGCCTGAAGCTATTAATACTCCTTAAGTAAATACACTGCAATTTCACGTCCAAAAAAAGGTCCTTATTTATAAGGCACTGCCTGCAATCCATAGGTTGTTAAATATCCCTTAGGGTTTAGTGGTCCATCAAGCCTGAGAGCTGCATTTATTTTTAAAATGTATCAATTTGAAGTGATTCTAAGCTAATCAGAGATATTGGGCAGACTTAATTTTAAGAGTTTTCACCTGATTTCTGAGTCAAGATGTGTCATTGAAATGGAGGTAATCACAAAAAGGATTAGACTGAAAGTGTCTGAATATATCACAAACCACAGTAGTGCTCCAAGCAGTTTCTTCATAAATGTAGTATCAGCTGTGATGCAGTCTTCGAGTATTCCTGTTTCATCTGTATTTTAGTGTGTCTCTCATGCAGTTCAAATGGCTTATTTATTGCCTGCAACAGTCTTTGCAGATTAAGATCATGCTCTTAAAAACTAAGTTTATTCACTTTTCCTTCAACTTAAGGAAGAAGAAAGGAAAAGGGAACTAGAAGAATTGAGGAGAAGAGAGAATGAAATAGTATTTAGAGCTTGGTTACAGAAGAAGAAAGAACAAATACAAGAAGAAAAGCGAATTCGTCGTGCAAAGCAGCTGGAAGAGCTGAGAATGAAAGTAAGGTCTCCCTAATGTGGAACTGGGATCTACAGTGCTCTGGTTAAATAGGAAGACCAAATTCTAAGCTTGTATTCTTAGCTAAGTGTTCAAAAATTTACAGCAATGGGAAATGTTCCTGTTACATTGTTTTCAGTGCAGAGTTAGACTTGCATGTTTAGGATTGTTCTGCTTGGCAGGGTGGCTTGCATTGTAGAAACAGCATACATGAATTTAACTATAAAATCACAGGGGATACAGGGATGCTTCCATAGACCAGGAGAATGGCTTCTTTGAGCCCTGCAGTGAACAAGCAGCCAGAAGATTCTTCATAGTGCGTTCCTTACCATCAGAACTTGTTAGCAAGCAGCTAATGCACATGACCTGATCAAAACCTGGAGATTCAGATGCTGCTCTAAAGTTCTTCTGCCCTAAAGTCATGGGCTTGAAAAGCTAAATTCAGTACTTTTTTAAACATGGTGCTTTGAATGCTTGCCCATGTATCTATTCTATGCCAGATTAGCATATGCTCTAGTGTGTTTATAAAGTATGTTTCATAGAGGGGAGATGCCTGCAGGATACAAAAAAAACTACTATAATGTGATTATTATAAAGGTAATTTACTGATAAGCCTGTGTATACATGTCTATACATGTCTTTTTTATTAACTAGGAGGTGAACAGGGATCCAGAAGAAGCCTACAGGTTATGGCTTAAAAAAAAGCACCAACAATATGTGAAAGAAAGACGGATAGAATTTTTGAGACGCCAAGCTGAAGAAGTGCCCTTATATCCAAGGGCAGAGGAATGCGACAGAGCTTTTAGAGAGTGAGTAGGATCTTTCCTAAGGAACCACGTTGGAAACCTTCCTAGTCTATCAGCTCAAAACTGTAGCTGTCTTATGGTACATCTTTGCTGCTGAAGCCCTCATTGTTTTGGAGGGTTTTTTTTTTTCCCATGAACATGCTCTTTTAAACTCACACCCTTGCAAAAATACGCCAATTGCTTGATGTTGTTAGTTCACTGCTGTGAAATTACACGTCAAAACCTGAGCTGATAAGAGTGAATTGCCTTTGCTAAAAAACTGATCTTCTCCCCAAACCCTTGTAGCCTGTTCTGGAGCAAGCTTGGGTTGATTCAGTTCATGAAATGAGCATAAAGTTAATCCAAACTTAACAAAATGGGGGAGGTAAAGGTGGGTGCAGAAGCAGGGGAATTGGGGTGGGAAAGTAGTGCTTTCTGTGTTTGTGTGTGGCAGGCTTTCAGACTGTCTCAGCCATGGCACCCAGCTTCACCCTACAAGACAGGGTGGGCTCCAGTTAAGCACGGGACAAGTTTGCGTTGAATGGATGATGTAAAACTTGAAATTACAACTGCCAGTACCTCCGGTCCTCTTTCTCTCTCCACAGCTGGCTGAGGAGGAAGAGAGAAGAGAAACGAGCAGCAGAACTAGCTGCTAAAGAGAGAGCCAGGCAGCTTAGATTAGAAGCCAGAAGAGCAAGACAGATGCGGAACATCCACTATATTTAATTCAGAGTCAAAATCCTTTTGCTTCACAGATGATTACAGTTGAAAATTTGATGTAGCTCAGAGCTCTTGGTGACAATCTTCTTAATTTTTATGGCTTGAGTTTTTGTTCTTTACAGCTACTGACTTTTTGTGGTGTTTTTAAAGCTTTCAAGCAAGTTTAACAATTACCTTCAGTGACAATTTCCTATCTATTTATTTGTAATTTAGTTGAAAAGCCTGCTTTAATGCTTAACTCAGGGATCTTCTTGGTTTAACCAAATCTAAATGAGTGCAAGATGTATACCTGGGGGTGGCAAATACAAATTCCCTTCTTTAAAAGGCACTTTATACTCAGCTCCATCGTGGATTCCTGGATGCAGGCTACCGTGTAAAATGTTGAATTTTTGGTGGATTAATATTGCTGTTTGATGCTTCTAGTGACTAAGACTGTGCAAGGTGCTATGTTGTTGGAAAATGCTGTTTCTTGTACCACTTCCTATTGATCTGTTGACCAGCTCTAGGCCAGAGGACTGTTCTTTTAGGTTCCTGGAAAGTGGTCATTGAAGACTAATGTGTAGGTGATCGTGCAACAGGTTTTGAAACTTATTTCTGTGATTCATATTCAGTAGTTTTCTATTCCATGGAATTAAAAGCTTGTGCAAATTATGACCTTTTCCAATAGTAAGGAAGCTAGGTTCCTTATATAAATGTCAATGTTTATTATAATAAATTTAGCAAACTACATCACCTTACCCAGCTAAATTGTGAACTCTCAATAGAGAACATGCCAAGGTCACTCATGGAATCATGAAGTTAGTGAAAGAAGAGGAACATTCTGTCTAAGTATATGCCCCAACAGTTTTCATGATCCTGGCACTGCTCTTGAATTTTTCCACATCCACATGTTTTCTGGGAGTACTGCAACAGACAGAAGTGTAGTAGATGCAAAGCAGATTTGTGGTATTATTTTTCTCAGTTATTTTCTGAGCTAGTTACAGGCATATTGAGAGCACTGGTGATGGACTTGAAGCTGCTGTGTTGCAGCTTTTGCCAGCATAAAAAGCGAGCATGGGTAAAAAATGAAAACTTCATATGCTGATGAGACACATAAGTGACAGGTGCCTTCCTCCTTCCAGTACCTTCCCCTGACACCAAAGGCAAGAAGAGCTTCCTGTGTTGAGCAAGAAAATGCAGGGGGAATGTCTGCAGAGGTTTACACACACCATCTCCCTAATTGTAGAAAACTACAAAAGAAGTGCTTCTCTGTTAATTTCCTCACACCAGCAGAGTGAAGAGTTTTACTGTTCAATGTCATATAGTTCCTTTTAAGCTACAGAGAAAACAGGGTCAGAAATGTGACTTCATTAAATCCAAAACTGCAACTTGAAAGCAGGCAAAGGAAGTTTATTGTAGCTTTCTTCATGCAAACCAAAGCAGAGCCAGCAACAGCAAGAACATACAGCTTTCATATTCTGATCATGGTATAAGAGTCAAAGGAAAACTGGGTAAAAGCAACCATTTCAGAAACCTTTTCCTTAAACTGGACAGCTTCACATGGTAAATTTGGGGGCCAAACTGAGAAACTAAAATAGGCTTCTTTGGATTTAGCAGATTGTCTCCTAAAAGTTCTCTTTAAACCTATGTCAAGAACTTCAAATCTATTCAAGATTATAAAACCATGCAAGTAAAAAAATACTTTTTTTTAACAGCACCTGTGCAAACTTAGTGCTTATCTTCATCTTCCCATAATACCCAGGAAGACCTTGGGCAACCACCGAGTCCTAATGCCAGGCCAGGATTCAATGCTATGTACTAAAGGAAGTACGTCGGTCTGTCTTTGCCGAGGATCAGCTATGCAGCAGCTTCACTTTAGAAGCTGAAAAAATGGAAAAGCCATTATTTCAGCTCTATGGAAACACAAGAGTAATCCCACTGAGTTTTCTAGAATCCACTTGAAACCAGTTACTACTTATATATTATAGCTAGAGTTCATTCAAGCTTCATCTCCTTTTTGACAGGAGGGCTGACACTGCCTATACTCTTGCTTTCCAAACTTACAGCTATAAAGAATCATTGCACATAATCTTTTGATAACTAAATTTAAAAGGTATAACACAGACTTGGGGACAGTTATCACCTTGGCTAATTTTTTTTTTAAAAAAACCATTTAACTGACCATTTACCACTACTTTATTTTTAAATTTAGATGTAACTGATCAGCACTTCATTTGCTTTGGTACAGTTACACTTCTGTCTCCCTCTAAAGGGAAATTCATTAAGATTTGCTAATAAGACTATAAACATTAAATAGTCAAGAGCACCTCTATGCTGTACAAATTGGACCAGCATAACATTTTTTGTCTTGCCTTTGGATAAGAAAGTAAGTAGCTTTCCTCATTGAGAAGTAGTGGAAGTATCCCAGAGACTACAGAAATCCTGTCAATCCCTAACTTAGAGAGGTAGAGAAGCAGAAACTGTGTAACTTCCAATGCTAAACCCACCCATTATGGAAAAAGGACAAAGGGAAGCCTGCTGAACATCAGCTAGTGTTGTTCTTCAGAAAGAGTGCACGTGCAGCTCCCTTGGCTGGGCTTTTAAAGGGCTATGAGCTCTCCTTGACAATGATTGCAACAATTGAAGGTGACATCTTCATATCTTGTATATGGGTGAAACCTTCCAATACTTTTCTTTGTGGAAAGGAAAGAAGATGGAGAAGTCTCAGAAAAAGTCACTTCTGTTGATGTTTCTGGATGTGCAGCTGGATCCAGTACACGTAGCATCTAAGGATGAAAAAATTGACACTGAAAATATTTTTATACCATTTAATGGGCTTTTTCCTTTTCTAGGAGCTAGGAAGGATTTCTACTCAAAAGCCATTTTTCATCTTTTTTCCAAGTTGAAAATGAAATATCCCTTTACCTAGGACCCTAATATAAAGATTAACATGTATCAAGAGTTCTTACCATTTCAGCCATTTTCTCAGCAGGGGTATTGCAAAACTCCACAGTTGCTGCAGTCTTTTTTGGACTGTTAGTGCCAACATTTCCTAGAAGATGTGAGCTTACAGCTTTGGCTAGCTTACAATTCACAGCTGCTAGCTCTGTTGTAGTGTAAGGCTGGGCACTAGGATAGTATGTCTGTTGTCTCCCCCACTGAAGAGAGACCATGAGCTCCTCCAGCAGCCTGTGCAGAAAGGAAAGCAGCACTGTTAATGGGGTTTGTATTCTATACTATATAATCAGCACCCAGCACACTTCAGAGGAATCATCTCTTCCCAAGGCTTACTGCACAAGCTAAATCTTAAACCAAAGAAATGGACAAAAAAAGTGTTTAAGAACAAGGAGACAAATGGGTTATTCTCCAAGGCAAGGCCTCACCAACACAGGACCTTAAAACCGACAACACTTATTTGACATCTGGCAGAATAAGCACAGTAAAGTCCATGTAGGTAGAAGAATCTCTTTTTTGTATTTTGGAAGGAAACAGAGACTTGAAGTCAAGACAGTAAGTGATTAAAGAGGGAAAGCCTGAGGATGTGAGGGATGTCAGTTCCACAGGTTACTATCCCTAAAAACTAACACCTCTAGGAAATGAAGAAAGCATTCTATTGCTTTTGCTCTTTCAGATCTGAGACTGAAAAGCAACTGTACTGTACATCAGCATAACTGATTTTTGTTGAATATCACTGGAAGAGGGGAAAGTTAATTGGTTCTCCTCTAGCCTAGAATAAACTGACAAAAATGGAAGTTTGCACAAAGGTAGTCTAGATTAGGAAAATCATACTTGTGTGTATCAATCATCTCTTGACGGAACTGATCACGTTCATTCAGCAAGTCCTGGATTGCACTTTGAGCATCCCTGGTTTGGCGCTGAAGAATTGCTCTGGTATTGGTCAGCTCATCAGCCATCACCCTGCAAAAGCAATCTCCAATCAAGTAGTGCAAGTGAAGTCTGAAAGTCACCTTTTTTTCTACTACAGACCATCATTTGTCTGCTCAACCTGAGCATTAAGCTGCTGTTCTCTGTCCCCTCCCCCATGCAGAGCCTATATCAACCTAATTAAGAATAATTTCTGTTCAACTACAGCCTACACCAGTGCAAGATTATGTTTTGACTGAGTTTAAACAATCTTAGGTCACTTAATACTAATCTAGTAACAGATGTTTCAAAATACCTTGAGGAAGTGTACATGGTTGACAAGGATCCTGTAAAAGAAAAAGCTAAATACATTTTTCTTTTACTAGCAATCTTACAAGTATGATGTGATCACATCTGTTCACTCATTTCTAACAATGGCAGCTATGGCTATAGACTGCATTCATTCAGCTCTTTGCTTTTTTCAGGAGCAATCACCAGATACCAGATATGAGTGTTTAAGAGCTACAAATGAGACAGCTGTTGTCACATTTCGCTATGCCATGAGGTTTGGCACTGACCCCTCCAGCAGGCATTTCAAATGCCTGTGATATTCCAAATGCCAGAACCAGAATGACATTTAAACAACCACCAGTTAGAAATATGAGATAAAAATGAACCAGAATGTTACAGTACTGAAGAGTGTTACTTTAAGCACATTGCTGAGACTCACAGCCCTGATCTCAGAACTCCTCATAATGTTAAAAAAACCCCAAGTTTGCATAGTAACTCTTGCTCAACTAGGGCTTACAAGTACCATTACTCCCCATACATTACACAAGTTACCATTCACCCTATATGCTGAAACTTCTTAAGATCAGCAAATTAAAGGGAGGAGACTGTATTCTATTGCCATTTCCTTCAACCAATAAGGTGTTTTGTGATATGCATTAAGCATCATAATTCAGTCAGTTATATCTAAGTATAGTAGAAAATTAAAAATACTAGAACACTATTTACAGATCTGGTAAGACAACTAAACTTAGCAAGGTTAAAGTCCAATCCATTGTCAAATGAGATTTTGACTTTCAGACCTGCTTTTATGGTTAAAGAAGTAACAGTAGGGTTCTGAGCAGTAACACAACCAGTGTTTGATAAAGAGGTCCCCCTACTCTTTCTTCCATAGTAGATCCCTGACTCACTATAAGCACAGCTCTTAAACACACCAGCTTCATCTCAAATTGATGTATGAAAATCAAGCTAATTACCTTTAAGAAAAGTCAGCTGCCCTAGATGACATTTTAAAATGCTAAACTGCATGTGGTTTTATCAAATTTATGAGCTTCTCTTGTTTTTTGACAAGAACTGTAGTTGAGATTTTAGGTTTAGGACTCACTGTATTGCCTCTGAAAAGCAGGACTATTCGTATTTACAGGGATCTTAATTTCTTTATACCTTGTCTGTATTCTCAGATTTCATAGTAGGTGTCAGTATGGCTGTTGTGGCTGTCCTCTGCATATGTAAGCACACTGCAATGAGTGTATGTAATGAAGGACTGCAGGAGAATGCTGTTAGGACAGCTCCATGGGAGGATACCTGCTTGCTAGGAATTTGCTTCTCCACACATCACATTGTATGGACATGCGCTCCAATTGTTCAGACAACTGAGCCATATTCCGGCCCAGGACTTCGTTTTCTAGGATGAGCTGATTCTTCTCTCGAGCCATCCGTTCAAAGTGATACTGCAGATCGTCCCCAACAGAAGCAACAAGTAATTTCTTCAGCTCCCGATTGACCTAGAATTAGACCAGACTCTCTTGTAACTATCAATAGAGAATAAACACTCCTACTTCCAGAATGCAGTGCAACTTATTGCAAATTGCTAACAGTAAATTGCCTTTCTCTTTCCAAAATGGGACATATCCAGGCAAGCATAAACATTTGACCCTAATGCATGTCTAACACATTCTTGTTTAAATTCTAACAGTCAAGGAGGAAGAATGAAAGCCTGCTGCAGGAAACAAAGTTTCAGTAGTATTCAACTCCTGAATCAGTAAGATAACAGGATTAGACAGGACATCCACAGGTATATGAAACAGAAAGTTTTAGTCAACCCTTCTATGGCATAACATTTTTCACTTAGTGATTAAGGAGCAAAATCTTTCCTCATGAAAGATTCATTTCCCTGCAGCTATCTAGTGTGTTTCTGCCAGCTAAGTTTTTGACTCTTTCATCTATTGTCAGAGAAGCAGCACCAGAATACTCTGATGTACTTCTACTCTATATTTTAGCTGATAAGTTCAAAAGGGAACCTATTTGTTTCAAGGCTAGAGTGTCATAGCAGTTCTCTTTGGTCACATTCACAAACTGCTTATATAAACAAAAACAGTTCAGCTGTTTGAGAGAAAACACCTTTAATTTCTTACCTCTGTCTGTATACGCAGCTGATTAGAGAGACCTTCTTTATCCTGTAACAACCGCTTTTCTGAATTCTTTAGCTTTTGAATTGCATTTTTCAGCTCTATCTGTTCTTTCTTGGGATCTGTGGCTCCATCTGACTGTTGAAATGTGTCTCCTTTATGTCCCACAGATTTAGCTACCTTAGCATTTTTAGTTGGAACAACATGGGTGATGGCTGCTTTGGGGACTAATATTCGAATAGCTTCAATCTCCACTGATTTATCTGCATGTACTTTCCCCAGCTGCAGAACTCCAGGACTCAGGGAAGAGGCTGTCTTTTTATGGGGGCTGTGGTGGATGTGATGGCTCGTAGCGTTGGCTCCAGCGATTACTTCCACTGATCCAGCTGTTTGCTCTGTTTCCATGCCATCTCCAGGTCCTCGAATGGGTGCTGAGGCATCATCAACTGAAATTTAGAAATTGTCGAGGGAAAGTTTACCACCTTTCACTTGGTTATAGTGTCATTCTAAGTCTTCCCTTAATTTCTGTACTTCAAAGTTACTGATTTTAATTGTACACTGCATGTGTCAAATAGTCCACTGCAGCAGCGATTATCAAGCACAAGTGAGAAAATTACAGAATCGTTTGGATTGGAAGGGACCTTCAGGATCATCTTGTTCCAACTCCCCTGCTGTGGGCAGGGACACCTTCCACTAGACCAGGTTGCTCACGACCCTGTCCAACCTGTTCTTGAACACTTCCAGGCCATCCACAACTTCCCTGGGAACCTGTTCCAGTGTCTCATCACCCTCACAGTAAACGCTTACTCAAGTAAGTCCTTACTCAAATGTGCATTGCTCATTAACAACAGCAGTACAAGACACAAACATTGATCTGAATTGCATTAATTTTAATTTTCTGCTGCCATACCAGATTAAATGCAGACACAAAAAAGAGCTTTCCTGGAAAAAAAATTCTTGACAACATTACTCATAGGCTGAAAACAAAATCAGGTTTTGGGAGCTGACAGAATCAGAGCAGTTTCATTTTAAAAGCAAGAAGCAAATGAAAAACAGCTATTAGCCAGACAGCTACTGACACCTTAAGAAGTTTAGCAGACTTTTAAGTACTAACATGTTTTAGTTGCCCAAGTGAAGGTTTAAGAAAAGAAAACAACCCAGTTCTGCTCCATTTCTGAACTACAGACAACAGCATTCCCAGTGATGCTCCATTCTGCTCTATAGTCCTAAATATAAATTAATTTATGAAATTAATTTTATTTAAGTCCCCTAAGTTTTCAACTGAACAATAATAATTGTACTACAGTTTTCTCACAATGGGTGAGAGATACAAAGTTTCTGAGGGCATGGCTACACATACTGCTTTTTTTTCTCATATTGCAGGCAGTAATGTGAGCTTGTGTCCTCTATCCAAATAAATCTATCCAAATGTTAATGGATTTCCAAAATGCTGTAGTAACACCATTATATTGCCTTAATTTCAAGTTTGTTGAGTCAGTACCAACAGGTTATAAATACCAGAGAAAGCTGTCAGACAAGTGTTCAGACAGATCACAGTGACAAATTTATTTTTCAATATAGAGCTGGATTAGAAAAACTACACCAATTGCTGTTTCATCCAGGCAGCTCTGGTTTTCACTGCAGTAATGAAGTCACAGAACTACTTCATCATAGCTACATAGAAGAAGTTTAAATGAAAGGAGCCCGGAATACAGTGTAAGCCTGGTGTTTAGAATTGCAGTTAAAGTACTTTTTAATCTAGTCTGTTTAGATGTCATATGAACAACCTACCTTTTTCTATGGATGTCATTTTCTCTTTAGCAGTCAGCTCTTCCTAATTAGGTAAGTCTGAGGAAGAAATAAGGAGAGGGGGAAAAAAATCTTTAGCTAGGTAACAGCAACAGTTAATCTTGGATTATCCTGTTTTCTAGTACAACCTCTAAACTCCAGTTCAGTAGCACAGTGAAAAAACCTACACCAAAACAAAGGGGAAAACCCCAAAGTGATAAAAACTACACCAAAACCCACAGAGTTAAAAGGAGAAGACTGTGAGACTTCTGGCACTTGTGTCTTTTTTCACCAAAAGCTGCACTTCAACTCCTCTGCATTGCTCCTCATCTTGTTCTAGTTTCCATTCCTCAAATTTTCTTTCTGGTCTCCCTCCTATTTTTTGGTGAGCCCTCATCTTACCCCTTGAAAGCCTATAACACTCCCACAGTACAACTGCATGACCGTGCCAAGATAACCTAAAATAATCACAACACCACAAGAAAAGGAAATCCCACACTGTTCTTCAAGCAGGCCAAGAGGTGAGAAGGAAACAATGGCAAATGCACAGCTGCACAATTCCTTTAGTCCTGCTTGCTAAAACAACCTTTTTGATAGGGCCAATTCTCAGTCAAAGAAGGAGTCAGTGCCCTGAGTGGGTGCACATGCTTAGTTTAACCTAACAGCAAAAGCTGACCCCCAGTTTGGCCCAAACCACCATCCTGGACATTTTCTCCCTTATCTCCCAGAGGTATTGACCACTGCCACCTTCAGCCACAGGACCACCCACTCTCAATTATACAAGTCACTCATCCCTCTTTTCTAGGGTCTGTCTCTAACTATGTTAGTTTGAGATCAGTATACCCCTATTTTGTTTGGCTGACTTTTTTTCCTTGAGTTCTCCCCATTATTCAAGGCAGATCCACAGGGCCCTTGCTTCCTTTCACTGTACCACTAACTGAAAAGGTTTAACTACAGCTTTTTGACTTCCATTGCAGCAGCTCTCTGCGCTAAAAAGATAATGGCAGCAGTGAGCACACGGCTACTTTCAGGTTTCTAGGCTAAAGATTTGTTTTGTGTCAGGCAGGTTTATCTTTTGTGGTACCAGAAGACAAAAGAAACACCTTTTCCTCCTTGAGCTTTCTCAAACTACAGCTACAGAGATGTCTCACCATCTGTTGCTTCTACAACCGGAGTTGTGTGTTTGCTTATTTAATAGCATTAAATGTGTTAATGGTGTTAATCACCACTGCTGTTCGTTCCTTTTGATTGAGGTTCTCTATTTACTTGATCAGAACGAAGAGGATGAAAGCGTAGCTGCTCAGAAAGACGCAAGAGTACTCAACAAAAGACTGATTAGGAGCATTTGGGCTTATCCGCTCCATCATCCAGGACCTGCCGTGACCCCGCTCCTTAAGAGTCCACGCTATAACCCTGGCCAGTTACGTGCGGGGGCAGCGTAAGCCTCCCAACATGTCCCCCTCCTACTACATCTCCCTCACCGGTTGCATCATTACCCCCCGCACCTCTCCGCGGACGCCGAGCCCTGCAGGACCCAGGGCCTCGCACAGCCACCGCCCGCACAATCCCGGCCCCCGTACCCCGTACCCCGTACCCCGTACCCCGGCCCCGACAGACTGNCCGCGGGGCAGAGCCCCTCGGGGCCGCGGGAGGGCCGCGCCCGGTCCCGGCCGGCCCTCGGCTGAGGGGCCCGTGGGGCGCAGCCGGGCGGTGTGTTAAGGGGCCGTTCGGGCTCGTTGGTGCCCAGCTGTTGGGAAGCTGCTCCGGAGCCGCCCTGAGTTGGGAATAGGCTGGGCCAGGAACTCGGGAGACCTATCGGGAAGACAGTGGCGCATTTGGAGAAGGGAATACATTTCAGGTGCCACAGTCTCTATTCTTGACTGGATCTGTGTAGTAATGCAGGACAGACGACAGGATGTCATTGCAGGGGTAGTAATAAAAAAGCGCAGTTTGCAGTTTAATAGCGGGGAAAGGTTCTTCAGCCAGAGGGTTGTTGGGCACTGGAACAGGCTCCCCAGGGCAGTGGTCACAGCACCAAGCCTGACAGAGTTCAAGAAGTGTTTGGACAATGCTCTCAGGCACAGGGTGTGACTCTCGAGGCTGCCCCGTGCAGGGACAGGAGTTGGACTCGGCAGTCCTTGTGGGTCCCTTCCATCACAGCATATTCTGTGATTATAATGGAACCCAACTGAGTCCCCTTTGCCCAAGATGGTGTGCAATCCCCAGTGTTGTAGAGCTGATCAAAAAATCAACAGCTTTGAGTTGCATTTTGTACTCAAACTCGTATGCAGGACAGATGCGCCTGCAGCTGGGTCCACCCATGAATACCTGTCTCCAGCACCTCAAATTTCGCCCAGCCCCTCCACCAGCTTATTTTGTGCCTTGCTTTTGGAACATAAACTCAAGATCAGCATTTGCCACTAAAATAGAAATGCCACTGTTTGTTTTCAGATACAGAGGTTACAAGTGTTTTGTTTAATCCAGGTAAAACTGTAATTCTCAATTCCTGTGTTGAATTTATTCACATCGGCAGTAGTCCTGCTTTGTGACTTGTGCTTCAGGTAAAGCATTTGCTTTGTTGTAGTTGACTGTCACTGAGTTTGACATGTTTCTAACCTCCCTTTATTTCTGAGGTGACACCAAGGTAACTTCATTAAAGCAGTGCGGAATCTTACAGCAACCTCTAACAAAATGTTGCATGGCATATTTGTTTAATTTCTTTTGAAAAGCCTTCAGTGATAGGAACTACATGATCTGTTGGCATAATTCCATTGCATGATGATTTTCATAGGTCACTGAATTTTGTCCTATTATATTCTGTGCTGGAAATGATAGCACTGATTATTTGTTCTGTTCTTTGTGGGCTAAAGATATTCCATTTTGTCTGTTATGTGTAGAAGTACTTGAAGATTATAATTTGCCCTTTCCTCATTTCACATTTTTCTTCAGTAAACAGATTTTGTTCTCTTAATATTTTTTGCTGGTAACTGTGGTTTTAAAATTTTCCACTCTGCTCGCAGTCTTCTCTAAATGTGGTGTTTAACCTGCAGGTTTCTTCCCAGCTGCATTGTGTTCCACTGTTGCTGAGAAGAGCAAAATATTTTTTTCTTGTGTCTTAGATCTTCATATTGCCAAATTTACCATATTTTTTTCCCTGAGCTGTCATTCTCACTGCAACCTACTGTAACTATCAGATTTCCTGTTTTTTGTTGTCTGGCCAATTTCTCCCCTTGTATATGAATTTTTATTGTAATACTTTGCATTTGTTTCTATAGAATTTTCAGATTATCATTCTGAGTTCTAAGCTGCTTGCAGTCTTTCCCACCTTAGTTGTCAGCCCAGATTCTGGAAGGGTGCTTTCTCAGTTTCATTTTCAGTGTAGTAAGAAAAATCTGAAACACAGCAGGTGCATGACAGATCATTGTGGAACACCATCTGACTCCCAGCTGGCAAGGGAAGTATTCCTAATTACATCTTCATATGATAGACATAACTACTCTTTAGTTTAGGTCATAATGCCTTACTCAGCTTGTCAGATTCTCAGGTGACAGATTAAAAGTCCTGTCAGTTCCCCCTTTGTCACAGCTGTGGCTTCTCGCTTGCTCACTGTGTCAGAAAAAGATTTGTTCTTGATGAATTCACATTATCTGCTTTTTATTATTATATTGTTGTCTTAGATGTTCAGTGAGCAGCTACTTAATAACTCATTCCATAATCTTCCCAAACACTGCCTCTCTTGCCCTTCTCCTGTGCCCTGGGACTTTTCTTCTCTGGCCTTTCAAGTGGTACAGTCCTGTTTGTTTCTTTTGTACTTAAAAACCCACTAATTTTTCTACTCATGTACCCTTCATCCTGACGGTTTCCTAAAATGCATTAAGAATAATTTGGTGGCTGGAGGATGATGGGAAAATAGATGTTTGGGAACAAGTGCTGCTCAGTTAGGTATGGACACAGGATCCTGGGAAAGGGCTGTTGTGTGACTGTTGGATGCCATGACTTTATGCACCTGACCCATCTTAAACCTGTTCAGAGCATCTTTTCTCAGAAGCAAAATCAAAATATAAAGGATGCCTTCTGGTGGATTCAAATACTCATCTGCAAGCTGGATTTTAGCTTCAGAATTTTAATCAGATTCTGAAAGTAATGAATTTTGGGTTAGAAAGCTTGACCAACCCTCAGTACTCTTTTCCTTCTACTTAATCATGTAGCTTAAGTTTTATCATACATACCTACTCAGAAAAAAAACCTGTTACAAGCAAGGAAAGAAAATCTAATAACTTCTAGTGGAATCAGTTTGGAGTGTATTTGTGTCACACCCTGTACTCCAGTCATGTGCAAGCAGTGCTCTGGAAGTGGCTGTGTGCTTTGTGAAAGTGGACAGGCTCATTGCCCTGGTGGCAGAAGCTGAGGTAAAGGGACAAATGTTCTGAAATATCCTGCAGCTATTTGTCTAACAGCACTTTACAGCTCACTAATCAGTGAAGAACAGCTTTCCTTGTCATCAAATGGCAGCATTTCAGATCAGTTCTGGTGCATTCTGGTGTCTGGTTTGTAACTGTGTGAGACATGGCTACTGTGGACAGTGAGCAGTAAATTCCCAAAGGGAAACCTTGCTTTTCTTCACCTGAGATGTGCTCTCCCTCTTGGCTGCTGGAGTGCTTCATTATTCTGTAATGGTACCTTTCATGTAATCATGTGCAGAGATGTATTTGTCCACAATCTTAGCAACTTTAGTTACTTTGGATTCATGAGTTTGGTGCACTCCAACACTTGAAAGTGTTCCGGATATGGAAGTGCAGCATTTTCCAGAGAACAATGGGCTCTGTACACCACAGATACGGAGTCTGATTGAGCTGGAAACACTGCACATAGGTGCAGTTAGAGGATTTCCTTTTCTTCCACCCTGTGAAACAATTATTGTTACCCCTGCAATCTGACAGCTGCATTCTACATTACAAAGACTCTTTGAACAACAGGACAGACAAATTATTTCCTTCTTGTCCACAAAGAAATCAAGGTACATAAAAGCCAGGTGACTTGTCTAATTGATGCCATGTGGTTTTGATCTTGTGGATGTAGAAGTACATGGTTAGTGGAATTTAAGTGTCCAATTACCTTAGTTCTTTTTACAGTTAGGGGAAAATATACATGAAATTGGCTTTCCTGGTTGCCAGAGCTTGCAGTCTTGTAATTTTGATGAAAATCTTAAATATATCAAGGGATGAGCAGTTCAGCTCACTTCAACAGAAAGTTTGACAACTTGTGTGTTACATGTTTGCTGTAATTATTATTATCATCAGTTCATTAGTAAAACCCACAGCTTGGAGAATATCAACATGGAAATCATCAGTTTAGACAAGAGAGGGAGGAAAAATGAGAAATTTTCTTAAGTGCTTTGATTCATCAGTGGAAAGTACTTATTTCCTTCTTTGGAAATGGGTCTTAGGAAGTGAATCAGGAATTTCTGGAACTTGACAATACCAAGTCCTGGGTTTTCATGGTATGTTCAGATTTTCAGCTGAAGGCTTTATAAAGGCAGAACAGGTCGTGGGGCTGTAGTGGTTTACAGGAGTTTCTCTTGGGACCCAGTAATCTCAACCATATTGGATGAGCTAGTAAAATGGAATAATTTTGTTGAAGATCTGTCATTCAGACCTGATCATATAAACAGACTGAACTCTTTCCTGCCAATAGACTTTGCTGAACAAGTGCACATTTATAAAACAACTTTCCATAATTTTTGAATTACATATTTCCAGTTGCAAAACAGTTACCATTAAAAAAAAAAAAGGCATTTTAAACTCTTCCAGGAAAAGATGCAATATCTCCACAAAAGACACTTTCCTAACGCTTGAGAAATTTTGCTTCTTTGGTCTTAAAACAAAACTCAGTTTCACTAGACTGCCAGCTGGCAATTACATCGATTTCTTCTCAACTGCACAGTGGCCTGATCCTGTCAGTTGAAAGTTTGCAAGACAGAACCAACCACAAAGACAAGTCTCTGTACTTAATGGCCAACTCTCATTTGCACATTTCATCATGGGGAAAAGAAAATTTTACATGCAGTATGAGGAGAAACTAAGCAAAATTTACTACTAGGTACTCTCTAACTACTTATTGCATGGTGAGTCTTCCAGTGAGCCTCAGGAGTATGTCATGGTTTCTTCTTGAACTGGTGATTCCAAACAGTGGACATGTACTTCTTCAGCAGGTAGGCTGTCTGCATTGCAGAAGATGTAGCTGATAAAATAACAGATTCTTTGGCACTCTGTCAGGCAAGTGAAAAATGTTTGAAAACCCCCATAACTCCTTTTTTCCAGGAGCTCATTTTGGATTTGATGCTGACATCTTTATGATATTATGAGCTTTATAAAATACCACCCTACAAATACAAAGTTGACAGATTTAGAATCTATGGGATAAATTACCTCCTGCTGTAGCCAAGTCTTGGCTTTGGCTTGCAGAAATTTCCATCTCTCAAAATGTAATTTTAGATGAATTGATGGCTCTTCTGATGGAGTGGCTAAAACTGGTGACGTTGTGATAGTCAAAGTTACCTAACATTGTCAAATGATAGGTTTGATACAATCTCCCTTTTGTCACCCAGAATTGTCTGTCCAGATCCTTTGGGTTGTGGGGACGGAACTTAGTAACTGACATGTCTGTCCTAATGGTATGTTGGGTTTTTTAAATATGTATATCGTCAGAAATTCAAGAAGTTGGGGAATTACTCAGTGGACCAGTGCGAGGAATAAAGAAAAATTACAAACTTTCAGTTAACAGTAAAAAAATAACAGAATTTGATGACAGAGACAGTAGTTGTTTAGAGACATGTTCCAGTTGATATGGATAAAACTTACACTTAACAGTCAGAGCTCTGCATTTTTTCAAAGTACATGTGCGTCAGATCTGGAGCAGCTTGGAAGGTTGGGCATTACCTTTGGGCAAAGAGACACCAAGCTGTAATTAGAATCATAGAACCATCATTTAGGTTGGAAGGGACCTCCAACCTGCTCAAAACAGGTCTAACCAGACCAGGCTGTTCAAGGCTGTGTCCTGTCAAGTCCTGAACATCTCCCAAGATGCAGATTGCACATTTCCTCTGGGCATTCTGTGCCAGTGCTTGACCACCCTCTTGGGAATTCTTTTTTTTTTCTAGTATGTGACTGAAATGTTCTATGTTTCCATGTGTGTCCTTTTCTTTTTTTTGCTATCACCATGCATCTTCAGGAAAAGTTTCGATCCATCTTTTGGGTGTATTTCAGTTAGGCAGTTGTCTGTCAGTTTCTGGGATCCTATGGTGATCTAGTATATCCAGGTGGAATACTCTGTTAATCAAGAACTGGTTGGTGAGAAACAATGGTTGTAGGGAACCACTGTAACAACTGCAACAATGGTTATAGGCAACCATGTAGGTTGCTCTAAGTCTGAAGAGGGCTTTTGCATGAACACTGATGTTTAACTATAATTGTAGCTGCCAGGAAAAATCACCAGAAATACTATGTCCTGAAAGTAAGCACTGTGCTTGACCTAATGCATCCAAACTATTTTGTGTTCCCCTATGTCCTAAACCAGAGGCCCTGGGGCCTGAGCAGCACACCAAGGTCACTCAGTAGTATTGTGTAGGTGGAACTCCACAGTTCTTTCCCAGTCAGCAAAATGGAAAGAAAAAAACAGCATGAGATTTGATAAAGGGAGTAAATTTTGTATGGCAGGGCTTTGGAACATGCTGTCACAGTTTAATACTAAGAATGACAGCAAGTATTTGCACCTATAATGAGGATAGATCAGATGAGCACATTCAAGAGGTAGAAATTCCTTTTTTTTTCCCTCACACTGTTTGCCTATTAGAGTTATGTTCCCTGTATGAGAAACTCTGTGAGGTGCCTTTATGAGTTGTCCTCGAGTGGGCAGCTCTGACACTCGTTTAAAAACTGTTGCACTGGGATTTTTGGAGGCTGGGCATTAAGGAAGGCTGCCTGCCCATGTGTCTCAGTTCTCCTGTGTGAAAGGACTTCATCACCCTGGCTGTTGTGATCTATGCTTTATCTTTTAGTCATTTCTACCTCCTCTTACGAGGTTACTAATTTTGAGGCACAAGGTGCACTAGGAAGAGATGGCAAACAGGGATGGCTTCTTACTGATCGTTTCAGAAGTGAGTTCTTGAGGTTTAAATAAGGCGCTCAACCTGTCCTTGGGCACCAGAGGGTGCTCATGTCTTTGCAAAGAAGTGGCTCCCTCCCGGGATGTCCCCCTGAGAGCCTGTTGCATGATTTTTGTTTGCATAGGATCCTTCAACGACTGTAACTATCTTAATTATCTTTTTTTTTAAAAATCACACTTTTTCGGCAGAAACCACTAAACCACTTGGAAAGTGAGCCACATATAAGAAAGAGCTACTCATGGGAAGTGGGGAGAGGTGGGTAGGCATGCTTGAGGCTGTGTACCTGTTCTTCCACATTAACACTGCACATTTAAATGTGATCTCTCGCTAAATTTAGTACCCTTCCTATTTTTAGCCTTTCCTTGTATTCTTTCTCCTACTGCAGGGACTGTATCATGCTGCATGTTTTCTGGTTACATAGGAGCAATACTGTCCCAGCCCCATCCCATAGTCTCTGCTACAATACACTCTTCGATAACTGAACCGCGGTCTTTTAAGTCTGAACACTCCCAAATCACTGGGATGGAGTAGAGGAGCTGTGGTCTGGATCCAATCCTTGCGGCTACTGACATTCTAGACTAGCAGTGTTTCCTGGAGGCAGCTGCAGGGGCAGTGGGCTGGGCAGCATTTTCCCTTTCTGACTTCATTCCACAGGTGCCTGGTTCCTGTGCTGCGGTGAAGGGTGTCTGGAAGCAGGAAATCAGGATGACTGACTGACCTGCCTCTGCTCTGTTTCTGTCAAAATGAAGGGGGATTTATGATGCTTAAATAGTACAAATATTTTAGCTATTAAATCCTGGTATCCTTCCATGAAAGGAGTGATAGTGATGATTATTCTCATTTTACAAAAGTGGGAAATATAGCCTCCATTTTGAAAAGGTGCTGAACATCAAGTGCACTAATGCAGGGGGCAGCTGTGAAGGTGGAACTAAGCAATTTTATTCAAACTGTGTATGGGACTGGAATCTCCCAGTCAGTGTCATCATCCAGCAGAGACATTTGCATCTCAGGGGAGTAACATAGTTCAGTTGTGCAAATCTGATGACAAAAGTCCTATGTTTTGGGAGAGAAATAATCTGTGAATTGTAGAACAAATTCTCATAAAGTGAACCTGTAAAAGTCTGTTAGGTTTGGCAGAGTTTGGGAATATGATTATATTCACCCACTTTGCATTTTGTACCCCACAGAATTTTTTTTGATTTCTTTACTTTACTAATGGGAAGTTGCTGAACAGCTTTTATCATGAGAACTTCTGTTTGCATGTAACTTGTCACTAGTCTGACTTCAGAATAAATTAGGACCATGACAGCTGTAGTAGCTGAAATCTGGATTTAGTCCAACTACCTTAGAAATTGACGCAGTCTGAGAAAAAATAAAGCCAGCATTTAGTTAAACAGTAGTGCAGACAAAATGCTTGCTTTCAGTGCTCACAGTGGTGCTTGAGAAACGTGTCAGCAGAGTTGTTTGCTTCATAGGACCATAAATGGTTACTAGAACATGACAAGCTCTGACTGTTCCAGGTGGATGCAGCATGTGTGGTCTTCTGAGCATTCACACAAAATCCTGGGTGCTAATTGCTTGTGGTATTGGCTGGCTGAAGGAACCGCTCTCCCTTAGCTGTGATTCCAAGGCAACCAACTAGTTCTTGTTAAAAAAGCTTTTCAGAAGATTATTATGAGCTGAGCTAATCTGAAGATGCTGTAGGCATTATACTGCTTTGAAGTGCTGTTGACAGCTTTAGTTTAGGATTTGTAGGTGTTTCCTTTCAAAGCTCTACTTCCAGCTGCTTGTAACTTTCTCCAATTTTAACCATTCTGTGTGAAAATTTCCAAATTGATTCTACAGGAGGTTGAAAATTTCATGGAATACCTGAATAAGAATGTGTGGGGAGTAATTTTGAAAATGCTTCAGAATCATAATTAAGATACTAAAAAAAATCAGTGTTCCTCTGAAAAGCTGTAGTTCTCAAAATACTGGAAATTGAAAGCTGGAAGTTTGCCAGAGGAATAGTTTTCTATAAAAGAAAACTACCCTTGAGTATTGACATCAGCTTTAATGTTAGGCCAAGTTTTCAGCCTTTCAGAAATGTTTTTCCTGTAAGTACAATATTGGTTGGATCTTGTAATGGGATGTGCACAGGTAGCTCAGTGTTTCTCTTCCTGGCATCACATGGAGGCATTAATCTCGTGGTTGGAAGGTGGAGACACAGCGTTCAGCAGCTGACCAGGGCAGCGTTAGTTCTGCCACTACTGGCTGATGAAGTGCAAAGCACCTAAACGTTGTGCTCAGATGTGATTATGTGCGATGACCTGCGTTGCAAATCGTGCTCTGAGTCAGGGAACAGCTCTGCTTTCGCTGAAATCACTGTCAGGCTCTGCTGGAGTTGGTGGAGGCAGACAGGCACGTGCTGAGCACTGCTGACTGCTCTGGGAGGAATTACCTGTGATCATGTAATTACGAGTACAGTAATATTTGATCCTATCATCTGCAGCTTTATAAATGTGCATTAAATGGCCACATGTTCTCATCTTGTCTGAAGACAAGATGTAGCTGGTCTTCTAAAGCTAAACCTGTCTGAATAGAGCAGTGAGGAGCAGTATGGCATTCTCCTTGTGTATTAGAGAAATTGTTTTCTGTAATTAGAAAAATAATATTAATCCTGTAACTAAGTACTTAACTATGACAAGTAATTGCAGAGGATTGGAATTATTGGTTGAGAATTTCAATTCTTTAGTTTTTTATATGAGAGACCAGGGGGAAAAAAGGTTAGGTTATACTAATCATGCCTATGTGCTTCATAGGAAGCTTACATAATTTACATAATCTAGTAATGAAAGCAGATTTCTTGCTTAGTAAATCGACAGAACATCCAGATAATTTTGCTGATGTGACATGGAATTGCAGATTCCTAAATCTGAGAAGAAAATAGGTGGCCTTCAAGCTTCTAGAGCAGTGTTTATCACAACCCGTGATCATAAGGGGATGATTTACTGATCCCAGTTGAAGAGGAAGATTCCCCTGGTTAGTGCTACAGGGACAGAAGTCTCCCCATGCTACTTGGCAACAGATGGTCCAAGCAACAATAGCCATATGAACATATACAGTCCAAAAGGCACCTGAGAAGCCTAGGAACCAGTAATATTGGAACTCTGTGGATCCAAAGGATGTAGCTCCAGTTGGAGGAGGGTAAACACAACTGCAGTAGAGTGTTTGACTCAATAGATTTCTAATATGATTAAGAATGTTACTAAGTTATCCAGTACTTGCTTAATTTGAATTAGTCTAGGATTTGTGTGAAATTTCAGTAGGTAGGCTTTGCAAGGAGAGGATAAAAAGAGATATGCTTACAAAATTCATCAGTGAGCTTCTGAATACAAGGCTTAGGTTGAGAATTGTCTGTACTCAAGACATTGTCATGGAAATTGCAGTTGCCAGATGTTTTTCCTTTTGAAAAGTGATCTTTTGATTTTACTTTTTCACTAAAGAAAAGCCTGTTGAGAAAGTAGTGGGAGGTGCAACAGCAGTGAGGGGGCTGCAAAATTGAAGTTCTAAAAATTATTCCAGCTCGTGTGTCAGAAACATGAATAGAGGAGGAGGAGGAAAATGAGTTTTAAGAGACAGAGCTAATTGAGTGCTCTATCTACACAGTGTTGTGGATTTAAGTTTTGCCTGGAAAATATCCTGTATTACATAAACTGTGAAGGCAGAAGATGGCTTGAATAACACAGCTTAATAAGCATGCACTGATGAGAATTCATTTTGGGATTTAAGGTGCACTACAATGCTGAAAATTAGAGTACTCTCTACCACGCAGAATGTTATTTGTTAAATACCACCAGCGTGTCTGAGGTCTCTTGTTTCAGTCTTGCAAAATTGTTGCTAACATTTAATGGCTTAGCTACTTCTGTGCTTTTTTCCCTTTCCCTTTTCTTTCACAAATGAAAATGTTTCCTTTGAAGAATTATTGATGATGGAAAATTACTTGTAGTATGCAAATAGAATTTTATATACTGCTCTCGCTTGTCTGTCTAACTGAGAAAACCTAAATTTGTGTGATGACAGTTTGTATGTATCTGACCACTGAGTTTTCCCTCTGGAAAGTTTGAAGTTTACTGGCAGATTTCAGTCAGATTCGGCAGAGGGGTTCCTCCAGGTTTCACAAGAATGAGGAGGAGAAAGAAACCTTCTAATTCATCTTTTAAGAAAGACTTCACTGTGAGCCCAGCCATAGTTAGACATCAAAGAATCCAGGTGGGTATGAGCCTTTATTAAACACCTGAGCTGAAGAAAGGCTCTGGTCACAACAACCAGGGATGAGAAACATGAATATAGAGAACCAGGCCTCATTATTTCTCATGCTTGTGGAAGTACTTGGCTTTTTAAAGAGATTTTATAGAGATTCCAATAGTTTTAAATGTTTTTGAATTTTCTCTTTTAGCTTTATGTCTGCAGAGGATTGTCACATTTAAGATGAAAGAGTAGCACTTCTAACCCACTGGCTGAGGCTGTCTTTTAAGCTAAATGAAGCTACAGTGTTCTGGTCTGGTGGTCTGAATTTGTGAGTACTCAGTGCTGTGAGGGAAGTTTGGCATTGTGCAAGGCCTGCACCTAAAAGCATTCAGCTGAAAATAAAGCAGGGCTTACCAGATGTTGAAACGCAAGAACAGGAAAGCTAACAAGTCAACCATTTAAAGCAATCAGAGTATTTCTGAGGCTCTGAAGAAAGCAGGTGATGCTGTGACAGTGCTTCTGTCACCGGCCTGTGGGGGGAGTATAACACTGTGAGTGGCTGCTTCTGGCTGAAATTCCTGGCTTTTGCTCCTCAGACCAGGAGTTTATCAGTTACTGCTTTTCATTTGTGCCGAAGTCCTCTTCAGGACTAGGAAGTAGCATTAAATATGAAGTGAGGATTGGTCTGGAAGAGCAGTGATTGAATATTTATGAGCTTTGAGGAACTGTTTCAAACAATTCATAACAGGACTTAGATACCTGCTGTTAGAGGTTGATTGTACGTTTATAGCAGTAGCTTCTGGACTTTGGAGGTTGATTATATGTTTATAACAACAGTTTCTGGACCTAACTCTGAAAATAATGTCCTGGGTGAAGAAGGTAGCTGGTCAGGTCCCCCACTTTCCCCTGTCTGAACAACATCTGTGTAAGGAGTGCACCAGATATGCAGATATGGCAGTAGTTGGTGGGGTTTTTTGTAGAAACTATAAAAAGGAAAGATAAAAATACTTCTTCACTGGCCATTTCAGCNCAGCTGCCAGCAGGGTGACTTTGGGGGTGGATTTTTTTTTTTTCCCCCTCTTAAAAAAAACACCACCGCGCACACACCAGCAAGCACGATGATTTAGGTAATGCTTGCACACCTTTCTTGTTAAATTAAAGCCCCCAAAGTGCAGAAATCTCAGGCTAACCAAGCCAGATGCGCTGCATTTTTTTCTCTTTTTTTAGCTTTTTTTTTTTTTTTTTTTTTTTTTTTTTTTTTTTTTTTTTACTTTCCAAGCTTTTATACATTTTTGAGTTTTTAAATCATTTTTGTTCCTAAAAACATAAGGTAAGTACATGTTAATACATAAGCAGACTGTCTGATGTTCAGTCAGCCTCATGATATCTTCACCTGAAATATTTTAAAATATTTATTAATCTTATGCTTTGAACCCATCTCATTTTTTATAAAAATATCCTTGCTCTTCCAAAATGTTTTTGAGAGTGCTACCAACCTGGTTTGAGTGGGGAGCAGGTTTTGAAAAAATGTTCCCTTAAAATTGTTGCCAGAGTTTTAGGAAGCTTCAGAGCAACCTTTCCAGAAAGCTTTTTCAGTGTATCAGGAGAAACACCCGTTTGGTATGAGAATAGTTCCTATCTGCTGGTCCATCCTGTTCCCAGTGATCTTCATAGAAACAGTTTGGTCTGTGCTTCATTGGAGGTTTTCCCCATGACAGCAAAGTTTTACAAAATACAGAACACAGATATCAAGATGGATCGGATTCAGCTTTTACCAAGGTTCGTGCAGTCTTTCTATTGCTTCATTAGGAGATGATTCAAATCCTTTGTTTCTTTTTCTCTTTGGTCTGATTTCAGAGTCACCGAGTCACGGAGAAAAATCGAAGGAGCAGCAGACAACAAAGCTGCACACTTAAAATACAGCAATAGTCTGCATGACTCCTAAAGCTGTAATATATGGGCAATGGGCCCTGAGCCTATGTCAGATAATACCATGCATGCTGAAGTTCCTGACAGCCTGTATAACCTCACAGAGACTAGATTGCTGAGAACATGTAAAGGTGTACTTTCTAGATCCTTCAGGGCTTTCTGATTTTAAGACGTATTGTGGTACTGTTTCATGTGAAGTTCTCTTGAAAAAAACCCAGCAGCTCCTGATTCCCTGTGTTTCCCATTGTAAGATAAACTCTAGTATGAAATTTCAAGTCAAAACCAGAGGAGGAGGACAGAAGTACTCACCCCAGAATAGTACAGTAGTGTGGCTGTCAAGGGGCATCATACAGCATTTGGAAAACCAAATCCAGATCTATGTTCTTTGTAGGTCAGACCAGAGGGATAAAGTTGTTTCTCCACTTTTCCATAGTGACTTCCTTAGTCCTTGAGCTGCTCTACCACTGTTGTGTCTCATGAAAACCTTTGGAAGATCTCCTTTAGTTTGACTGTGGACAGAAACCTTTTGGAAGTCTAAAAGGTTTACAGGACAAGGTATCATGTTCTGTCCAACTTGTTAAGCATTCTGCTCTTGGTTATGAGTGTCCTTGGCCGTTTGGTTCCAAACACATCATTTCCCTCTGCACAGTTTTCTGGGAGCACAGTTCTTTGATGGATGCATGGATTTAGCTTCTAGAACTAGTCATTCTTAGCCCATGCTGGCTAAGAATGACTGCTTCCCCCATCACTCTCAGAAGTAAGTACAGAATTTAGGGTTTTTAATTCAGCTGTACTTCAATAAGTGTTTCTCATGTGCATAGAGCCATCCTACTGCATATCCACACGTGCCAATATAAACAAAAAACGCAAGATAGCAAAACCCACATGCATTTAAATGTTTTTCTGTGCAACTTACAGAAGGAAGAAGAAAAAACCTATTCTTTCCATCTTCACAGTAAATGAACTCTTGACATTGCTGATCTCACTGGTTCTAAATTTTATCATGGAAAGGAGATGTAAATCCTGAGCTCAAGACAGCTATTCTGGAAGTACCAGTATGTAAATGTAAAGTGCATAGCCACTGCTGGGCTTTTTAGTGGTAGTAATTTTTCCACTAATGTGAACATTTGTGAAAAAATATTTCTCCCCCATCAGGTGTTGCTTGGTTAATTGCATAGTCATGAGAGCAGAGGCTATGTGTGATTTTAATGAGGGAATGATTCAGAAATGGAAATTAATTCTTGAAAGCAAGAATTTTCTGAGTTACAAAGTACTTATTGATTCACTTGATTTGTTATTACTCGAGCTGTTCAAAGGAATGTGATTTCAGTGGTGACTAGCATGCCTGTTCCATTTCCTGGGGAACTGAGGTACTTTCTAGTCAAGAGCTGTGAAATATTCCCCTTTGAGGACTCACTCTTGGTCTGGAGCGCTGTGGTGTATTGAACATTTTACCACCTGACAGTCATCACTGTTGTCTAATCACTCTTCTTTGGAGAGTTATTTTCTCCAAGTTTTCTTTGTTAGGAGGATGGACAGAAGCTAACAATGAAACTCAGCTTGCCTCCCATAGTACTTGCTCATCCTTGAGACTCCTTCCCACTTTGCAGTCAGGATACACTAGTGAAGGGGTATGTAGGAAGGTTGTTTGCCATACCAATTCAGTTTCCTGAGTGGTAAATTGATTGAAAATAAATGTTCAGAAATTGGAATTTCAGGCTTGTGAAGGCTTAAACATTTATTGCAATCCATACAATATGTGATGGGAAGTGGACAGTTTTTTGTGTTTGGTTTGTGCCTTCAAAATCCTATTCCATTAAATAAGTAAATAAGTTTCAGTTCTCATTTAAAAACATATTGTGAACTTAATATGTAGTCACTTTTAAAACTTATGTTTTAGAATTGGTTGGCATTTTTGATGACTTGGAGTGGCAGTTTCACAGCAATGCCTGGCAAGGGCCTCCCAGAATAAGTTCACCGTATCGTGATTGTATTCCCTGTTGTCTTTTATCTGATTTAAGGCTATTAATATGAATCTGCAATAGTAAGATGGGAGTTCTGCTGTGTTTTAGGTACTTGTTTGGCAGTGTCTTCAGTTTGCTTTCAGTGTTGAATTTCTTCACTTTGCAGAGTGTGCCTCCAAAACAATTTACATGTTCACGAATACAATTTTTCCAGTTACTTTTACAGTGTTTCCCATAAGCTTTGAACTTTTTTCTGATACTGTTTTCTACATGTATAAATATTTATTCTAATAATTCTATGTCCATACAGCAGAGAATATTCTAGTTATGGTTCAGGAGAAGCTTTAGAGACTTTGTTTTGGTCATTGTAGAAAAATATTGGGTCTCCATATTTTCTGGATACATAACGGTAATGGATTCAAGCTGTCCTGCTTACTGATAGCATTTTCTGGGTTTTTGGGGATTAGCTCTGCAGTTTTTCTCAAGTCTAAGTAGCATTTATTACCTTGCCTTTGCTTACAATAACAAAACAAGATAATACAGGATTTCTGTATTTCTGGTGAATTCTGCTATTTGGTGGCCAGCAGAGCTTGCTGCATAACAAATATTAATAGCTCAGACATTCAATAAAATCTTATAAAATGAATTTCAGGTGGATCTTAAAACCAAGGTTGTGTTAAAAGAAAAAAAGAGCAGACTAGTTCCTCACTGCACAAGGCACAAAATGCAGTTTCTCACTGTAAACATGACAGTGCTGATGATTGATGCTGGTGACTAAATGAAAAATCTAATGATACTTTCTTTGGTTGTACACATAAATACATTACTTCCCTGAGACAAGCAAGCATTTATAAGTTTTAAAAGTTTTGCTTAAATGAAAATTGATAGCTTCTCTTGCAACTGCTACCTGGAAAACATAGTTGAAAGCAATGCTATAACATGAAATAAGTAGCATGTAGTAATGCAATTCTATGTCTTCATGTTATGAAGTGGCATTGATTAAAGATGGTGCATGTTTTTTTTTCATTCATCACTAGTCATTTACTGGAGGTAGTACTTGAGAAATGCCCCATCTCTGGAAGTATTTAAGGTTGGATGGGGCTTTGAGCAACTTGGTCTAGTGAAAGGTGTCCCTTCCATAGCAGACGGTTGGAGCTGGGTTATCTTTAAGATCCCTTCCAAGCTAGACCATTCTATGGTTCTATGAAACAGGACTGTTTTTCTTTTTAGACAGCCTCTTTGGTAGAGAACTGCTGCTCTATTAAAATCCATTTTTGACAAGATGATGGTCAGTCATATTAATTAATCAAATATCTTGTTGTCAGGTAGTGTGAGTATAAGATTAAAGTTGAAATCAGTCTGCCAACTCTTATTACTGCTTATTACCTGTGTAGAAAAATCAGGAGTGAGATAGAGTTAGTTCTGACTTGCATGTCTCCAGAATGATGGCAGTAGCAGGAATGACGCAAACACATCCAGCTCAAGTGAGGGCCGGAAACCAGGCTGGGTCCCTAGGGAGTTTTCATGCTAGATGCTGCACGAAAAGATGAGCTTAACTCTTGTCAAAGGCTGCAGTGTGTGCTGTACAGATAATACAGAAGTTGGAGTAGCTGATGCTAATAAGGTTTTCAGCACTGCACACACTTCTACAGAGAGAAATGGAAACTCTGCTTCCTTCATGGCACACTGTGCTATCCCCATGGCATAAGTGTTTCTGCAGTACAATCATATATTTGTTTGCAGTGTAGGGGGTACCATAAATGCTGGCAGGAGGATGAGGCATTGGCCATGATACTCTTGACTGGAGAGATACAAGTATTCATCACATTGTAAAATTCCAAATTTGTTCTTCATTATCTCATTCTTTCTTTCTTTCTGCTGCTTCTGTTAGGACTTCAGCCTGCAAAAGCACTTAGTCCTAAGTCAGTGTTAAGCTGAAGATGCAGGAAAATTACGATTCTTCTGCTGGTGTTTTAGAATAGTGCTTGGAAGCTTATAGGAATTCTCTGTCTTGTTGCTTATTAAGTGGTCTTTGCAACAACTGAAATGCTGCTGTTTTCTAGAATCTGAAGTACTGAACAGGCCCACATGGCTTTAAGTTAAACTCAATGTTTAAAGTGTATAAGAATACTATAGATGTGTGTAAAGCATGGAAGTCTATGATAAGACCATGCTTACCCTTAGGAGTAGCAGTCAGATTTAGAGATGTGGGAATTAAAAATTTAGAGCTCCATCTAACTATTCTAGCTATCAAATAACTGATACTGCATCAATAACTAACAAAGATGTACCACTAAGAGGAATGAGAACTGCACATCCACGTGCCATGCCTCGCCTTCGTGCTTGCTTTGCTGGGGGCTGTTATCCTCTGAGGATGTGGCATGGAGGGAAGCTACACATGTAGTTACACTTCTGCAATTGCTGCAATCCATCTTCCTCATCTGCACTCCTTGGGGGCAGAAAATGAATTGTAAATGAGCTCAGGCTATTTATGCTTTATGTGAATTTCAGGAAGTTAAGTAGTGAATCAAACTGATGTTGTCCTTAACTTGAATATGTTTATCTCATCATTAAGAGAAGTTTAGATATGACTGTTAAGGAAGAGAAAAGCGTTTCCTTGTAGGATGTGTAAAAAATGTGTTAAGAGTCTGTAATTTACTTGTAGGTCAACACATTTCTTTCAACAAAAGTAACTACTTTGACTAAGTTAAAAGTCCAACAACAACTTCAACAGTAGTCCATGCTTCATGACTGATGGAATCAGGGGAAGTTATGAGATTGTCTGGCAAACTGCCATGATCCAAGTTCCATCCTACTTAAAAGATGATAGCTAAGAAATGAAAAGATGTCACCAGCTGTGCTAGGCAGGAGATAATACACAGAGTGTGCAAGTCCATTTACAACTGATTTTTTTTTTACTTTTCTGATTACAAATTATGGAAGTTTCTTGTTTGTGTATTTTTACATATAGAATATGTATGCTTTCTGTAATAGCCAGTTTTGCCTCTTTTCTTTTTCCAGAGTCAAGATGAGAGATATGCTTTCATTACTGAATGGTATGACCCAAGTGCTTCACTCTTTCGGCGTTATGAACTTCTGTATTATCCAAAAGATTCATCAATTGAAATGGTAAGAATCTTAGGAAAAAAATCTGTTGTCATAAATGTAATATCAAATTAAACAGTTCATAAAATGGCAAGGCACTTCCTATGTCTAATAATTTTCCAGGTATGAAAATTTAATTTAAAATGTATCTTGCTCTGTTTCTAAAACTAAAAGAAAATTAAAAATATTAATTCACTGTGAAACATATGGAATAGCTTTCACATTTATGATTTTTTGCTTTCTTAAAGCTTGCTTTGATGTGGAGAGATTAATTTTTATAAATCTGTTTTCATCCAATCTCTACTTGGGCTTCAGAATTGAAACTCAGCAACACTGGCCCACTGCTTGAGAAGAGTAAGCTGAAGCTAATTCCAAACAGAGGAATAAGCTTCAGCAGGAAATTCAGAAGTCTCTGAAGAGTAAAATGTGAAAGAGTCTTATCAAAGTAGAGGAAATGGTAAATTTGGTTTAATGAGAGGTAGGACATTTCAGACAGTGGGATCTAAATGTTTTCATCAGTGGTGCTTGCACAGACCTTTCTGACGTGTGGTTCATACAACCAATCCCCATTGTTTATTGACAGCAGATCAAAACAGGCATTTGCAATAACAGGCATGTATATAAAAATACAATATATACTGTAAGGATAATGCTCATGCCAACCAATGCTTTGTGCTTCCATGTAGGAATGAGTAAGTGGTATGGACTAGTCTGTTCTGATTCTTAGTGAAGAGTCTAAGAATTGCTGAGATTATAAAATTTTAACCTTCCTGCTATAAAAATCAACTTCAGAAATAAGAAAGCTAGTGGAATTTGCCTCTTCTTACTCGAACAGCTCCTCACTGAAGCAATAATACCCAGTTGAGTGAGAAGATGCACTTTGCACTGATTACTAAGTCAGTTCTTTGTACAATGTCTGTATATGCACATTTTCAAAATGTGAAGTTTGTAGTTTTTATTTCCCAGAGACAGTTTAGCTGATCAGTCAGAAACTGTAATAATCTTCCTACACAACCATGTGTAGGCTGGCAAAATTGTTGTTCTTTTCACCTACACGTCTCAAAACCAAGAGCTGCCAAGGTGTTCTTGAGCTTCTTAATGCAGTATCTATGTCTTGGTAGACTTTTGCATTTTGCACGTGTGCTCTTAGGTTAAAGTAACATGGTATGTACACAGCCATAGACTGCATGTGGGCAGGACAGGAGTTAAAAGAACAGAAATGTATGTGAACACCCTTAGAGAAAGAATTATCTCAAAATCACTTTTGGGGGTGAGTTTGTGGACAGATGTTACATTTAAAATTCTTTTCTGATTGCTTTTTCTATTTCTGCAGAATTTGGTGATTTTTTTTTCCTTTATTATTGCCTGATTCTTCTGCATCTTTTAGTACTTTCCTGAGGAGATGACAACCTGCTCTTACCTCTAACATAGCTGAGAGAAGGGAGGTGATGGATGTGAGCCAGCTTTTCCCCACATATAATGAGGATGTTTCATCCCCTTTTCCCGCTCCATGACAGTAGCTCTCCCTTATCACACACCTCAGCTGAGGTTGGAGCAGAGCTCTAGAAGGCTTGTGTTATATGAAGTCCTGAGCTTACCTTTTCTTTCTGTCCTTTATGTCTTGGTTGGTGACATAGAATGACAATGGGAATAATGAAAGAACTTTCCAGCTTGCTTTGCAGCTGGAAGAAGACAGCATAGATTTTTGTCCAAGGACAGCAAGGAGTTCTTTCAGTCAAACTGGATCTCTTGACAGAGACGCCCCAGTCTCTGAGTTTTCCATAGATAATAACTCTCATGGGGAATTCTTAAAGCCTGAATAACTTTTCTTTCTACAAAAGATTTCCTAAAAAGAGAGAAGAAATATTTTAAAAGGATAGATTCTTAGCAGAGAACTATTTTGTTTTGGCTGATTTACTTCTACATTTACATGGGCAGGAGTGGAACAGTCCAAGCAGTTTTATATTTCTTCTGCTGTGGCTTATCATTCACTTTATAAAAAAGTCTTTTAAACAGATCTAAAATTCCACTCCTAAGAGGAATCCTTTACTACAGATAGATCCCCTCTTCTTCTTGAGAAGAGAGAAATACCTCGGGGTGCCTTTCTAGCAACCATTAGGGAAATAACCAAGGAAATACTCAGATTTTTGGTCAAGATATTGAAGAATTTGCTCATAGTTGAGACAGTTAATAGGCTTCCCAGCAAAGTCCAGGAGAAAACAAGTAGCTGAATTCAAGTTGGTTTCTTTGATTTTTTTTTTAACATATTGTCATTTCATTCCCTACTGCACTTGAATAGTGAACACTTAATAGAAGCATGTATGAGGGGCTAAGGACTTTTCAGCAGGGCAGGATCCTTCCTTGTAATCATGCCTTAGCAGAAGGAATTATCAAAATAATTTGTATTCTCTAATCTGCAAAGTTTTGTCTATCCTGAAAACTATTACAATATTTCTAGCCTTCTAACAGAAGAGAACTGTATTCACACATTTCAGAACATGGGATTTTTCTCTTAAATTTTTTTCCCCCTCTCCAAAACTTGTGGGAATGATGTTCTTTCTTTCAATGCTATTCTAGTGGATACGCCATTGCAGTGGAGGACAGCACCTGTAGGTTGAGACAGAAGGGGAATTTTGGCCTGAGGGGGACAAAGCTCTTCCTTTCATAGGCTTCCACTTCTCCAGGAAATTGAAGGCATCTGTAATATCTACTTGCAGTGAAGAAACCATTCAGCAGATTGACTTCTGTGCTTTGCCAGCCCACCCAGAAAACTACACATTAATGTCCGGCTTCTTGCTTGGAATGATAATACATAAAGCTGAATTGTCCTGACAGGCTTTTGAGCTTGCAGCTCTAGGCAGTTGAGAACATCTCAGCCAAGTGTTGCAATCATCTCTCCGTCCCTAGTGCTGAGTCTTATGCTGTCAAATAGAGCATAATATCATTGGAACAATGCCCTGAAGAGGAGACCTGCCAGTGTGTTTCCTGATCGTTCTGGTGCGAGCCACTGGGCTGTGAAACAGCCTGGATCTGCTGGGGGCAGCTCTCAGTGCAGCTGGGCAGAGGCATCCACCAGGCACCTGAACCTTCTATCACAACTTGAATTAGAGCAAGCAAATTACAAACCAAAAGCAAGTTACAAACCTAAAAAAATTCAAAGATAGCTATCAGCCTGAGACTATTTAAGTGGAATAAATTTGTAATTGTGGTTCAGTCTTCTAAGATTTCTTGGTACACTTGTAAATTCGAAGGGCTTGGAATTAAATCAATTAACGGATCAGATTCAATCCCACAGTACTATGGAAGTTTCTGACAGTAGAGTAAAGATTAAGTTGAATTTGCCCACAACTAAATATCTTGCTGTGGAAGATTTTAATCTTGTTTTTGCGGCAGTACGATGTGAAGAACCGTCGCACATTTCTGAGGCGCACCAAGTACGAGAGCTTGCACCTTGAGGATCTCTATGTGGGCAGCAAAGTCACTGTTTTCTGCCGGCACCTCACCATCGTGGACTATGGGAATCTATACACATCTCGCAAGCTTGGGAGCCGCAAAGAGAGGTGAGAAGGGATGATTTTGGACTCCTGTGGTTGGGGTTTCAAAGTAGATGTTTGCTAGAAATGAAGTTTCTGTACTAATGTGGATGGAAGAGATGGCTGCATGTTTGCATGCGGTTTGAAGGGATCTGTTTTTCTGATGGCTTCAGAGAAGGAGAAGCAAAGTGGTACCTGCTTCTGGTACCACTACAAGGCCAGCTTCTGTATGGTGTCAGCTGCTGGCTCCTCTAGGCATCCTGGGAGAGAAGAGGGGGAGGAGGAAAATGGATCCTGCTCAGCTTCATTACTCAGCCAGGGCAGGCAACAGTAGGATTCTTGTGATCTGTGGATTCTCTTGGAGCGGAATTGATATGGTAATTGATGTGTGCTGGGCTTGAAAGGCCTGGACCTTATAAAAGTAGCAGCTGTCGCTCTGGGATCTGTGCAGAAGCCTAGTGCCTCACCAGTCTGACCTACTCTCTCTCTGTTAGTAGTAGTAAATGAAAGTACTAGAGGACCACTCCCATTTTCTGTTGTTTTTCCTCACCATGAAGATTTTTTCTGAGAATTTTTTTCAGCTTCTCTTAAGCTCTATGTGCGTGAGGACAGAAAGTACAGCGTGAGAATGTCAATAAAAATTACAGACTTCTTTGTTAAGACAAAGTTTGTTTATCATGGATGAAGATAAGACTCATCCTATATTTTTGGTTTAAAGACTTGCTTTGGAAAAGACTTTAAGACACCATCTGAAAACAAATATCAGGACTAAGAATACAAGAACACTAAGACTAATTTACAAGAAATTTAGATCTGGTTTAGTGGCCATGCAGATAATCTCTGAATTTTCAAATTAATACATTTTTATAATTTACTCCAGCCTTTTTGAGAAGAAGACAGAACATTTTCTTGGGTATGATATTCCAGTGAGCCTTAATCACTTGCTCTCTTGCTCCCTCCCAGTAAATGGGCTTGTTTTGAACTCTTTTTGGAGAGTTGTACATAACCAGACATAGAGGAGGAGTTGCCTGTTTTAACACACATCTTTGTCTTAACTGCACAAGAAAATTGCTGTGAAAATGCCATAATATCTTTCCAGAGGAGTTCTGGTTCTTCTCCAAGCTGGGGTTGGGCATGGTGAAAGAGCAGCAAAGGAGGTAGAGAACATATGGTGATGGATTTTGTATATGTGCCTACTCTTTTTGTTCCTCAGTGCAGCTTTGGGTAGATTACATCTTTATATCAATGTTAAGTTGTGTATTTCCTGCTCTGCCTAAACTAACATAATCCCTGGTGCTCTTGCAGTGCTCTTGCAATTATACCAGGAAAAGGCAGCTTATGATAAAAATGGCATTTTCTTCCTGTAGGAGACGTTACAGTCTACATGGCAGCACTGTAATTGTGTCAATGAAGTGATTGGTCTTGGGAGAAGGCAAATTTTTGTACTGCTCTACAAAAGAAAGAAAAAGCATTTATGACATGTCAGCTGTTTGGAAAACATTTTAGGAATGTTGGCTGAAAGATAACATAGATATTCAAGTGGTGTTACATATTCAGAATAGCCCAAAGGAACATAGTGAAAGGTGCCTTACACAGGCATGGGATCCTCAAGATCCAATTTTTTCACAGAAGCTTTCACTGAGTAAGCAGGGTCATATTAAAAGAGTTTCCTTGGGCAATACAGTTGCATGTGAGTTATTTCTCTTTTTGACCTAGCAGGTTTTACAGCAGTTACTAGATATAATAACATTTCTCCAGTACATTATGTTTCCCAAAATAATCCTTAGCTGGAATTCTGTTAATAATTTTAAGGTTGCTGTATAAAGCAGTATGTTTCTCTGACTTTTTTTGCCATTGTGCTGTACAGGGCTATTGGCAGATCAGTTTGACTTTGGAAATACATTCTTTGCTTACTCAATGTGTGCTCAGACAGGCTCAGCAGAGGCCTTTGAGGGAGACTGTGGAGTGAATATAAAAAACATTTTGAATGTTTTGAGTTAGGGATCTTTATTTTTATCAGCAAAACAAATGAATGTGAGCCTAGGTACATGAGATACAAAATAGATAAAGAAAAGGCTAGATTTGCACAGGCTCTTTCTAGAATTAGGCTAGAATTATTAAGACAGTTCTATTTCAGTTTCTATACCTACTTTTCTTAAGTCTTGGGACAGTTTTTAAATATTGTTCTTCATTTTGTTCCCCTCCCAGTGTACCATAAGAAAACCATCAGAAACAGTGACTAAAATGGTTAAGTGAGCACAACCACTCACTTAACTTTTAAGTGCTTACTTAAATTGTGCCGCATAAGGAATCAGTGGCATGGGACAGGGATTTCTGTTTCTGGAACCTTTTACTTGTGATCCTGGGTGCTTGTAACCTGAGGTAGGCATTTGTCTGACCAGTGTGCCCTGTTTAAATAGGCTTTACTTAGAGTCAGTATCACTGGTACTGAAAATGATGTTAGAAAACTTGTGTGTCACCCAGAAATACTTGTGTTCTGTTTTGAGTGGGATATGTTATTCTTATGCTTCTAGTCATTGACATAATCAGCATTTCTTCCCCTACAAGACATAAGCTACTGTACATGCAGCAGTCCTATTATTAAAAGGAAGTAGGTCTCAAAAGCATAGTCAGAGCATGGTTTTTGCATTGTTCCTTTGATCAGTTCTCATTTGCTGTTGTTTCAGTACTCATTGCAGTACTGTCACACAGTCCCTCTGAAAATGTAAGCGAGCTTAATTTTTCTTCTTTCTCCTGGGTTGCTAGACATGAAACTGTTTTCAGATCTACACTGCAGACTGCATCATGTTGAACCCCATGAAATATATTCCTAATTAAAACTAAAAATAGGGCATATGGATCAAAATCCAATCTCAGAAACAGTCTTCAGCATCCTGAAGTATGCTTTTTGTATCCTGCTTAATTCTGAAAAGCTCACACTGCAAGTTTAGATATCAGTGTTAGAGAAAAGATATTACAAGGGTTGCTCATTGCAGTTTGTATTAATGTCTTCTAGGTAAAGTGCTTTGTAATGCAATATTGCTTTGCAAATTTGCAAGAATTACACTATTACTAAAACCCTTGAAATTAGAAAAGTACAGGACAGTTTATTTCTAGCATTACCAGTCTGTCTCAAACAACCTGTGTAATAATGTAAATTCAAAAAAATGTTCCTCAAGGAAATGCAAACGGTGCTGGAGATCTCATTCCAGGGGTTTGATCCTTATTGTTCACAGGAAATGACAGTGTTGAGAACCTCTTGTGCCAGGATGCAGGTCGTGCATTGTGTGACTGTCATTGGTCAAACATGCAGCTCCTCCTCCTCATGGGCCTCAATTCAGGTGGTAATATATCAGATAAAATATCAAATAAATAATATCACAAAACGAAGCGAAGCAGTGAAATCCTTAGGGAAGAGGGGGGCAGGCTGTAAGGCTGCATGGAGTGTACTGGCAAACTGTGTTCAGTGTTGGTGGGAGGTCAGCCTTTCCTGATCTGAAGATGGAGCTAAACCAACTTTAGGCTGCACTGCAGTAGACTGAGCATGGTCTTGGTTGACTGCTTTCATGCAGTTTCTGGCTGCAGCCTTAGTTCATCAGTGGTTTTGTATCATGCTTCCCAATGGGTCTGGGCCTGAGGTGCTCAGTGTATAGGAACTTCATAGTGCTTGAGGAAATCTGTTTGTTTCTGAGCTCTGAAGGTCGTCTGTGCCTCCCCCTTAGTTGCAGATAAAATGTCGCATATGTTCAAATCTTCCTGGTTACATTTCCTGGTCCTAACACCTCCCTTGCTTTACATTTGCTGTGAAATAGTCTGTCTCTTGCCAAAGCATCTGTCAATCTGGGGTCACTTAAGGTTCAGAGTAAATGTAGTGGAAGTTCATCCATCTCCTATAATCTCAGTGTATTTGCCCTGGCTGGAATATATTGCTGCTAACCTAAGGGCTGCTTTTCATGCTATGCTGCTATATAAAATAGGAAATTTGCAATTATTTGTCTTTCATTCAAGGAAATACTGCAATAAAAAAAAATCCATCTTGGAGAGCCTTCTTTATTGGAAACAGTGTAAAAGATGGAAACTGCTCTTTAGGATTGTCAGAGATGTGGCATTTCTGAAATGCAGGGTTGAATAAATCTGTTGGTTTGTAAGCCGAGCACATTTGAAGCTGACTCACCACAAGATGAATGCAAATAGAAAATGCAATTTTACAGACCTTCTTTTTGTGCTTGTTATTTTTGATTAATAATACGTTTAGTGCTGGTGGTGTTCTTGGTGCTATGCAAAGCTCTCTAATAAAACAGTCCTGTCCCTGGGGATGTACAGTGTAAAAAGATAATTACCTAGAAGACAGGATGTACTTGGAAGCAAAGATGTGTAAAAAGGAAGAGTGTAGAGATTTTTGTACTGATGTCCCTTAGAATATAGCTGTCAGTCAGTACAAGAGAGATGCAGTGCCTCCTCTGCCATCCTTTTATTGTGTTTATTAACAGTGTCAGCTATTTGGCATGCACATTCTATACCATGAAGTTTTTATACTGTACCAAGCACAATAGGTTCTCCTTCTCACTGAGGACTTCAAATATTTTAAAAGTATTAATAAAACAATCATTTAACTTTGAGTTTTGTGGAAGAGGCACATGTTTAAGTAATGTTTTTAAACAGGGAATTTTAACAGCTTCAATTTTATTTATATGATTAACATTAGGGAAAAAGGGAGCTGAGCAAGCACAGGGAGATATTAACAATTCAGTTGTGTTCTAACCCAGAGTGAGGAGCTGTCAAGATACCCATTAGCTAAAGAAGAAGTGGTCATATTGCGTGGTCTGAGAGCAAAGGGAGAAGATGGTAAATAATAACTGCTGGTGGAACACTGTGAGCTGACTTGGGTTAGAAAGCCAAGGAAATGACAGTGTGCAAAGCTTGTTCTTATCAGAATAATGTGTTGCACAGGCATTCAAGAACGGCATGGAAATTGATGAGACACTGGGACAGTGAATATATGACTGTGACAAAATTTCTCTTTTTGATGTGCTGGTTTTTTGTCTGAATATGAACCTGGCATGCACACCAAATGTTCTAAGGAAAGTTATATTGGCTGTATCTGTCTACTATTTATTTTTCCTCCCCAGAACACTGGCTTTAATTAAACCTGGTGGAATGCATAAGATTGGAGAATTATTTGATATCATTATTAATGCAGGATTGACAATAACTAAGGCCAAAATGATGCTGCTTTCAAGGTAAGGAATTTTTAAGGTTAGCTCTATTGTATCTAAATATTTTTGCAGTTAGCAATATTCTCTAAAGCTGTTCTGTGTTGTTCCACATGTCAGATTCATTCCAATGAGTAAGAGAGGTAAGACTCATCAATTTCATAATCCTGTAGGTTTCTGAAAGTATTTAGAGATTCAAGCTAAGTATTAAAAAGTGCTGTGCAAAGGAGTATGAGTGATGAAATATGTCATGTTTGTATGAACCCAAGGTGGCTACCATAGGTTTAGCAATCCAGTAGTGTTTACTACTGATATATCTGTGTGTCCTCACTTCAAGTCTTCCTCATACAAATGGTATTGCTGATTATAATAAAATTGTCTTTAAAGTATTTGGTTTGCTTGCTCTCAGTAAATCTATTGTCTTAATTTGTGCTCTAAGATTTGTGCTTTTTAATCACTGGAAGTCCCAGGCGAAGGAAATGATCTTCTGATGGTGGACAGGTTTTACACATTCATCTTCCTAGTTCCCCAGCCTTCAGTGTTCTCCACTTATTGAGCCCAGCCCCAAGACTTAAAAGAAGGCATGCTGGAGAGGAAAGAGAACATAATTAATTTACCTTAGAAGACTTTTCCCAACATTACTGCACTGTTTCTCCATTGCTCCTTTGTCAAACCCATTCATATGCAACATGTTTTTGGAAAGAAAAACTATCTGTCTTACGTAATACCATTTTCATGTGTTCTTATGGTTTATGTGTGAGGTCAGGAAAAATTTTCCTTTACTTCAAAATCTTTTTGGCTTTCTGAAATACTGCTTAAACAACTATAAGACTTCCTCCTCTTGTCACTGCATGCACCTGCTGCAATGTTTGATGGTACTGTTCCCAGATCTTCCCTCCAAGAACTCCAATCCATGAGTTCAAACAGTGTTCTAATGCTTCTTTGCAATTCATAATGTCTTTCAAACTAGCTTTTTTTTTGCTTCCTCTCCTGCAGTCTGAGAGATTTGTTCTTGAAGTATTGTTTTGGGTGGTGCTTTATTTCAGTGTCTGTCTGAGAAGTCAAACTATTGAGCCAAGTCACGTGCTTTAGAGTTGACTCACACTGAAGGGAAGAAATGGAGACTTGAATTTTTGCTGCCTATTGCAATATAAAAATTTCTGGTTGTCTTGTATAATTGAAAGTAATTATTAATAAGCACAAGACTGGGCTGTGATACTAAGTGTATTTAAATAGTGTCTTGACTATTTTGTGGTTTCTCTCCATACTATCCACTCTGTTTCTTGGGACTGTGCCATTTTGAAATGATAGAACTATGGCTGTGCCAAAGTCTTTTACCCTTCAATTTCTCCAGGCTTGCTTGTTCAAATCATCGTCATTTACTGCTTTCTTTAAAGAGATTATTAACAACATTTGTCTGTCAATCACTGTTAAGTAGATTCATGCTTTCTGTAAAAGTTGTAGCCAAGATATGAAAGTGTGGGCAGGCACTTGCTTCTCCAGTCTCTTCATTTAATCCTGTGTCAGTTCAGTCTGTTATACATAGGTGAACACTGTTTTCCATTATTTGAAAACAGAGAACTAATAATGAAATTTAAAAGGAACTAAGTTATACAACACAACTGCACTTTGATATTTATTTCAGTGGGAATTGTTAACAGAGTAGTAGAGCTCAATTTGTTTCAGAAATATGCCTCTCAAATACTTCTTTGCAATCAGACTTGGTAATATTTGATCTCCTCACATATCTTTTTCATATTTTCTTTCCAAAATTATTTGGTGAATTAATTTCAGAAGAGGGTTTTCTGGTGAAATAGTGAATTGCAGGCAAACCTTTTGCAGCATGTAAGCTTGAAGCATGAGATTGTAAGAGTTCCTGTGTCTAGCATAATTTTTACATCATATTTCTGCCTTAGTTATGAGATGGAAGGCAAGCATACTAACTATATGGTTAATACAAATATTTTGGATTTTGAATGACGCATACTTATACTGAACTAAAAGCAACAAACCAGGAATTATTCAGGTCATTTTGATAAAAAAGCTGGAGAAAGATGTGACTGTTCAAACAATGATAAATGTTAAGAAAATTAAATTCTTCTTAGGTTCTTCTTGATGTTATCTCTTTCCTCTGACAATATTTGATTAAAGTCTGGACTGCAAATGGGAGAGAGGCATCAAAAGTTCCATTTCAGATGACAGAACCATGCCTTTGTTCATACTTGGAATCTGTTATTTGAAAAATATGCATGCAATTTCTGTCAGTAAAGAGAGCTGCTCAAAATGAGCAAACTCTTGAAGACCAGAAAAAATAAGACGACTGTGCTGCAGGTAAAAACAGCTTTCCAATTTTGAATCTCTCAGTCACCCTACAGCACTGCTTTGATGATGAACTTTGTACTCAGAGTGGAGCTTAGCAATATTGCTTTCCTTCACCTGTCAATCCTCCTGAAGAGCTTGTCCTTCTCTACAAATCTCAGCTTCAATAAGTGGCACACGCCAGGATTTGGAGCAAGCCGATACCGAGCCTGTGTTCTCAACAGGAATTCTGAAGCTGCAAAATAGCAGGTTTAGAGCTGAAAACTCCATGTATTTTTCTAGCCGTTGCCATGCAGAAAAAGCAGTTCAGTAAGCAAGGGTAGAACATGAGAAGCAGCTGGGGAAAAAGACAGGGAAGAGAGTGGTTTGGCTGGTGGGTTGAAGAGCCACATAATGGTATTTCCATCAGTGGATGGATGGTGGCTCTGCACTGTCATGGTCTCCAAAACCTGTGTAGCTGGGTAGCTGAGCCCAGTGCTGGTAGCAGCGTGGCCGTGGCAATGCAGAGCTTGGGAAGGGCCACCACCCTGTCTGAAAAGGGCATCTTTTCGCTTCCAGCGCCTGAGGAAAGGCTGAGTAACAGCTGTGCTGCAGACATACTGGGTATGACTGGTAGCCTTTGTTTGCCTGGCATTGTAAGGAGACCCCTCACTGCAGAAACCCCACTGCTTTGGAAGAAAGCAGTGTGTAGTTGCTGCTGTGTTCCCTGAGAAGAAATGCAAGACCAAATTGAGTTTTGAAGTGTGAAAGTGTGGGAGAAATCGAGTTTTAATATGGAGGGCATTGTGCTCCGTATGCAACTTGTAAGATTTGAGAATACTGATGGAAACCAGCTTGTGCAATAATTTGTTGTGCACCAATTTAATTAAACACTAGCCTTGATAAGGAAGTGTCCCAGTGGAGCAGATAAATTGTTTGTTTATGCTTTAAAATCAAACTTCATTAACCAAAATCCCTACTCAAACTGAGGAAAGATGAAAGCAACATAATAGCAAATGGCTTGGCAAGAAGGTTACTCTGCTGCATTTATTTCTCAGCCTGAGAATGTGAGGACCATCAGTGACCCTGAAATGGGCTTCAGTAATTCCTTCTCAGAACAGGAACATAAAGAGTTGTCAGCTATACTGGTAGCCACACGAAATATGACAGAAAGTTAAATGTAGTTTCTGTTATTGGACATGAACACCCAACAAGTCATCCAGCTTAGGAAGACATTGCCTGTAGAAACAGGTTTATGAATGATATTTGAATGAATGGTGATTGTTGTTTTCAGGGGGTGTTCTACATATCTATATCTATCTATCTATATCTGTGTGTGTGTATATATATAGCTATAGCTATGTCTTTTTACTTTTCCAGAAAAGAAGCAGCTGATTTCTACGCAGACTATCGAGCAAAACCTTTTTATCAGTAGGTATATCAATTTGAGCTTGACATGTATTAAGCTTATTTATTGAATGCACAAAATTAATTCACCATATTTGATACAACAGGACCATGGGAAAATCAGAGCTTGTCTTAGTTGGGTGGAGCCCTTTGCATAACGTGCACCTTTTCTTCTTCCTCCAGGGAGAGATCCTTATTTCAGCTATTCAGGGTTTTAACTCACACTCTTTACAATGCAGTGATATCACTCTTTTTTCCCTCAGAAGTGAAGATGCTCCTAGCAGGACAAAACTTCAAAGCCAAGGGAAGAGGTATCTTCAGGATCAGAGTGGAGCTTGCAGATAATGAGAATTAGGAGGAACACTTAGTTGTAAGAATTGATTTGGTAACAAGTACCCCAAATCATAAATAACTAAAAGGATAGTGCATGGGGCAGTTTTTACTGTACTGCTACCCTTGGACAAATACTAAACTTCCATTATGCTAGACTGCTCCACCTAACATGAGAAACCTTATTCTTTCCGTAACTGACCAGATGGATGCTTACGACCCAGAGATTGTGTCATTTCTACTTTCCCTGAAAGTGCCAGGAACTTTCTTTTCCTCCCTCCTCATTGGGCATTCTGCCTCTTTTAGGAAGAAAGTGCCTTGTGTTTTTGAGCCATGTTAGTACCTGGGTTTGTACTGATGTGGTTGAAAGACCTGGCTTCAGTACTGTCACGAAGTGCTTGAGAATTAGCATCGCCAGCTGCTCTCCTGTGACAGCAGCTGATTTGTTGTGGGTCCAAACTTAAGCGCTTCAGAGAGACATGGCCCCAGGCTATGTCTGACCATGTTGGAGGTCAGAGAATGGATGATTTGGAATTGCCTTTTCTTTGCTGAGTAAGCCTGCTTGAATATGTTGATAAATAATCAAGAATTTTGCCTGCAGTGTTATTTCACAGATGTCTATCTATAGTGATGGTAATTGTCTGAGGAGCTGTAGCCTTTGTCCGCTGTGATGTGCTCATCTCCCATCCTACATAGTCCTATTGGCTACATCTTCTGTATAGGATTTTTCTTTAAATTAAAAATAACCAGCTCTAGAGCATTCCAAATCAAATAGAAACAAGAAACTTCAAGGCAGTGAAGTGTGAAATCTATGACTTGTTTATATTTGATATTGTATCTTGTCTTTAAATTCAGATTTAGTTTGCAAGTTCACTAGTCAATGTAAGTCTAGTGAATAGTAAGGAAAAACAACAATTCTATTGTTTGGAAAATAATAGTTTTCATATTAAAGAATTCAAAAAGAAAAAATATTCAAGGATTATAGTTTGTTTAGTTTTTAAATAGAATGGTTTTTTTACCAATTTTGGGTGGTTGTTTCTGTTGTGAGGTGATCAGGACAGGAGGTAGGCTGCTCCTGACAACCTCTTCTTGTTACTTGGATTCATCCCATTAAAAACACTTGACTTATGCCAAGGTGTAATAACTCACTTTGTGAGTAAGTCCTCTCTCCCATGCAAACTTTTCAACTCTCGCTTCTGTCCCACTTTGAACTTTGGCTGGGCAAAATCCATGGGAGAGATTGGTGGGGCAGTAGAGCAATTTAGCTTGAAAACAGTGCTGAAATTCTGTCAGTGGCGTACACATCCAGGTCATGTGCCAGAGTCTTGAAATGCTGCTGTGCAGAAGAGGAAAGCTTAGGAATCATTCCTGTCAGACAACTGGTTACCACGGTCTCTCTTTCACTGTTACCAGGACACCAGTACTGATCCTTTAAAAATACTTTGGAAATCTAAGACTCCGCAGAGTAGCTTGAGTAAGTTTGGGTTATCTACCTGTTGGTTTTTTTCTACAGCCATACTAAGGGAGTGTCTGCACATGACCTAATCTAGCCTCTTCCTCAAAGCAGAGTCAACTTCAAAGTTAGATCAGGTTGCTCGAGGTCTTGCCAAGTTCAGTTCTGAGCATCTCCACTGGATCATGTTTTTGATGTTTTTAATTTGTTGCATGGATCACCATGTGCTGTTTCCACTTTGCAGTGAGCTTCTCCAGTTTATAATGAGTGGCCCTGTCCTTGCTATGGAGCTCTTAGGAGATGATGCAGTGAGTAAATGGAGAGCAATCGTGGGGCCAGCAAACCCTACAATGACTGAGAGTGATACACTGGACAGCATCTCAGAGAGCTTTGGACACTGTGGCCTAAGAGATGCAGCTCATGGCCCAGATTCAGTTGCTTCAGCTGCTAAAGTAAGTTTTTGACTCTTTCTTGACTGAGGTTTATTTTTATTTCTATTTTTACTTCTTCTATGAAAAACCAGATTAGAAATTCCTCATTTTGTTTCCACACTTGAGTTCAGAACTAGTTTACATATTCTTCACGGCTCCTTTTTAGCATGGAAAAATAAACTGTCTGAAGACAGAAGTTTTGTTTATCACAAAGGTGAATCTTGGGTGCTTTGATCAGGAGAGCATGCCTGGTCATTTTTGATGTCTTCAGTACATCACAAACAGTGAGTTAATTGCATAGTGTAATCTACCTATAGTCTACCAATGTTGGTCTTAAAAAGAAAGGGATTAAACAATTAAATCCTTTTGGGCCCTCTTGTGTTTCACATATCTCTTCTCCTTCACAGTCCTCACTAGTGCTCTGCCTGCAGCCTACTTTACTGTTATTGTTAAAAATAAAACATTAAAAACCAGGCCACTTTGTAGTGCTTTGTGCTTTGAGAGGTAATACAGTGGACATGGCTTTGAGGAGTTTGGTTCTGTTTTGCTTTGTTTGCGGTATTTCTTTTCTCAGTGCTAAGAAAAAGCCCCAGGACTGGGTGATAGATATTGCCAGCATTTCTGTAGAATTACGGTGGCTTTTGTGTGCATTGTTGTGGGATAGATATGCTAATAAATGATGTCAAGAATAAAGTTTATCTCATGGTTGATTGATGTGTCACTGTGGTATCTTAGCTGTGGACCAATTTAGCTGGGGAAAGATACCAGTTGTTGCTTCCTTGATTCTAGTCTTTCCTCTGTTTAAATTGGAACAGCTGTAGTAGAACAGCTGGAGAGAGACCTGCCTCAGAATACCTAATAGACTGCCAAGTCTACTTGGTATTCTACATCCACACTAGAAAATGTGCATGGAGATCATACCCTGGTGGTGAGGGCAGAGTTGGGCAGCCTCTCCTTCTGGTGCTGTTGGGCTTTGAGGTGCAGCAGGTTGACTGCAGAGCACAGGCAGTTTTCTACCGCCCAAGCTCTCACCTTGCAGCTCGGCACCGCTGGATCCTCTCCCTGTGCCTCGGGTGTTGGCAGGAAATCAGATGTTGGACATGAAGTATTTTGTCTGCTGGCCGACTTGATAAACGTGTTACAGACTCAGAGAGAGACAGTGGATAAAAGTGATCTTTTCTGATGAAGGAGAGTTATAGTCAGCAAAGTCTTTGAAGTTTTGGTTAAATAGTTAGATGTCTTCAAATATAAGGGTGGAAGTTTCTCTTTTTTCCTGTGTGCTACCATGACAACTATGCCAGCTTCAGAACTGACAGTGTAGGAAAGAGTATCTATTAGCATAAATTCTTGATTAGAAGCATAAATGTGTGCTTAGGTTTTCGTTTGTTGTTCTTGTTGCATTTCATTAGTTTTGAAATGCTGTCTAAAGGCCCTGTTCATCTGCCGCATTTTTATAACACTGGGATTATTTTGCTGAACATCTGTAGGTGTGTGCATGTTTCTGGTGTTACTGATACTGATCTTTAATAAAGCAACCAAAATTGTGACTTTAGTACCCCAGTGCCTTATTAATTTAGTAGGCCCTGTATTATATGGCTGTATAGCCATATGTTGCTATGGAAACTAGTTGGCTGTGCTTGCAGAAGCTTTGCTGAAAAGAAAGAAATATAAGATAAAGGGACCTTTATAAATGAACTCTTCTGACAGAAAACTGAAGTCTCAACCACATTTAAGGAACGCATTGTAAGCTGAACACTTAGAGTAGAAAGCTGCATTGTTCTTTTGATGGCTAAATGACAAGTGAAAGTATGTCTCTGATACTCTCTAAGCTGCTGTCTCTCTGAAGGCCGAACTTTGTAATTTCTTTAGATCAGGAATAAAGGATAAGGAAAATAATTTATTTCTTTTTAAGGCTTCACAAGATTATAGTTTGTCCTTTCATTATGTTAGTCCTTCAGCATTATTGATTTAATTTCCTTTTATGAATTTTAATAGATAAAACTAAGTGTTAAATATTATACATATTTTGTTGCCTTTTCCTGGCTGCTTCTTTTAGAATACATAGCAATTAACAAAGTGGGACAAGTTCGTTGAATCATGCAGCATTTTATCAGACGGCTCTAAGGAATGAACCCTATTGTCTCAGGTGTGCCCATTTAAAATGTGGATTATTTGCTAGCAGAAAAACAAAGGCCTTTTTTCGTTCTGTTGAAAGATCCATTTGCTTGAATTGTGTAATTGTTCAAGAAAGGATTACAGAAATTATTGAAGTGCCATGAGCTAAATGTAAGTCTATCCCATTTAAGTTGAGCTAGTAAATTAAGTGAGACAATTCCAGTAAATGGCCTTTAGCACTGCTACTGTTATACAGGAAAAAAATCAAATACATTTGGTAGTAGTGTTTCTTGGATGTAATTTTTTCTCTTAAATAGAAATGTATCAGTTCTCTTACTTAATTTGACCAGCAGGTATAAAGTGGAACCTGTGTTTTGCACATTTTTTAATTGGCAGATTGTGTAACATATGTGAACAAATGGTATGGAAAAAGTGTGAAGCTGGCAGTGAACAATGAAAGAATATCACTGAGGAAAAAAAACGTGACTGCAGAGTTCACCCCAGTATGGTCTAAGACCCCAGGTGTCTGATGCCTAAATAGTGATGGTGGGAAGAAAGAAAGAGATTGGAGGCAAAAAGGTTCTTTTGATTGATCTGAGAAATCAAAACAATTGAGTTCATCAGCTTCAATTCACTAAGTTTTTTTTTTAAAATTATAGGGCCAATAAGGCATGAGAAATGAGTTGGCAATTTTAGACAAAGTTTAATTGTTTAAGACAAAAGGAAAAAAATGTAAACAATTTGGAAGGAGGTCAGTTTTGTATATGGAAAGAAAACATACTGAAATATGGGTAGTAGTTGTATTTTTGCTTATATACTGGAAAAGATGATTTGAAAAAAAGGAAAACTAAAATATGTGTACAAGGGAGTAGATTTGGAAAAATACTGAGGAGAGAGCATTGGGAAAACTGGAAGCACCTCTACCAAATGATCGTGGCAGCAGCATTTTGAATGCTCTGAGTGTGAACAGATTTCCTTTTCAGTTCTGCAATGCAGACATTGCAAGAAATACTCCAATTCTGTTTTTATGATTGTAGCAATGGTGCCAGAGAGGAAAAGATACATTTGAGATAATATTTTAGGGAAGAAGTATTGTAGAAAAATAAATCTGTGTTAAAGGTTTATCTTCTGTGGTTATGGATACTTCAAATGTTGATAAAATGTTACAATAAAAACTGACGTGTGCAGCTAGATCAATCTAAAATGTGTTTAATTACAACTGTTTTCAGGAGCTGGAGTTGTTCTTTCCCTCCAGTGGAGGTCGTGGACCAGTCAGCAGTGCAAAATTCACAAACTGTACTTGTTGCATTATTAAGCCTCATGCTGTTAATGAAGGTAAGCAATGCAGATAGCAGAGGGGAAAGTCCGTTGTATCCATGATCATTCCTGTGCCCTCTTTTTGGGAGAATGAGACTGCATGAGCACAGGGTATATTTCACAGTACATGCAAAGCTTGCAGATACGTTATCTTTCGTACACATTTAGTATTTCTGCAGTTCATTTCCATGAAGAGTGAGTGGGTCATGTGCTTTCCATGCAGGTACTTGTTCACTTCAGAATAAGAAGGGAGACGTGAAAAAAAGAAGGATTAAAACATAGATGAGGTTTGACATATCTTATTGTGACAGCTTCCCATGTCTTTGCTCCTGTCTGCCCAGCACAGTCACCTGCTGGAGTTTAGCATCCTCCCAACTGAGAAAGCAGGGCACCTGGCCATGATCCGGGGCCCTCCACTCAGGCAGTAGCACATCAGATTAGAACTACTCACAAAGGGAGATTTGTGCTATTACAAATCTTGTGAATGCAGTGGGGATGGAAAGTAGGAAAGGCTTCTTTATGAAATTGAGCCAAAGACCTAAAGCATTTGGTGAATTCTGTGATGCTTTCTGTGCTGGAGGAATGCCCTGGGAGTTTGGCATATGAGTATTGAAAATGTTTAATGCTCTACTGTTACCATGCAAAAATAACCTCCCTTGTATGTCCTGTACTTAGATCCAGGAGCATGTATAGGAGCAGGGAGAGCAGTAAAATATTTTTACTCAGGCACTGAAAGAGTATTTTTGAATGCAAAGTAAATATCACCGTGTGAAAGCATAGAGTTTTTTTGTAGTAAGATGCAGAGCGCACTGCAACAGTTTAATCACTCCTTTGGGGATAGCTTAAATAGAAACAGCAGAAGTGGCTGGAGCAGTTTCCAGGCCTTTCACACCTCAAGTGGGATGTCTGGAGAGCTTGCTGAAATGAAAAAAAAGGCTTTCACAAGAAAGAGTCTCGTCGTTTCTACTGATAATATGCCTGTTATCTCTTCCAGACCTTGCATGGTATCTGCTACTGATAAGTCTGCCATGCAGCAAAGACACAACGATGTTCCTTTTACAGAAATATGGGCAGCAGCTGAGACTATGATTTTACCTAGCTACATGTTTGTAGAGGACAAACTCTTCTGTGGCAGGATTGTTAAGGTCCTTCATTTGAGTGTAAAAATAGCCAAGTGTATGGCTTGGACTTTTTTTTTAGACTTGAGTTATAATTTTGATTACATATAGAGGCTCAGAGTCGAGTCTTGATGAGCTCAGGTTTTCTCTTCCTATTTTTAATCTTACTCATCTCTGTAGATTTCATAGTGCCCTGTCTGTTCCTTTTTTTTCCTTGAATTTCTCTGAATTTTTCTGAGTTGCTAGAAGACAAATTCTGACCCTATTTGCACCTCCCTCTGGGAGTGTGAGTACCTGTAGGAGGTGAGGGTGCTGAAAGAGAGAAGAGGAGGTATGGATGTAGACAAACAAAAGATGTGTGTGCAAATCCAGCTTTGCAGTAGGTGAGCTCTGGTCTTAATGACCGCTATATAGTCCTTTTTCTCACCACAGAGGGCTGGGAAGTCAGAGGACAGCTGCCAAACAGCAACTAAAATTTGAAAAACAAAAAGTGTACCTTGTGTGAGCATTCTCCCTCAGTGCAGCTATGATTACTAACCTCAACAGAACGAAGGAATCAGAACTTACTTTCTAAGTCAGCAAACTGTTTTAACATTTTGTTGTGGTTTAACCACAGCTGGGAACCAAACCCCGCACCATCACTCGCTCACTTCTCTGGGAGTGGGGAGAGAATCAGAGGAGTAAAAGCGAGAAAACTCATGGGTTAAGATGAGGACAGTTTAATAGGTAAAGCAAAGGCTGCATACACAATCAGTCAGGTAAGTGGAAATACAGCAGCTGGAGAGGAAAGGAAATCCTGTGTGGCCTTCAGTGGGTAAAGGTGGTTTGACAAAGCCAGAGGCATGGAGAGAAAATTATGTGGGTCAAAGCAGCAGAGCCTCTTTTGCACTAGAGTTTTGATTTGTGCTCTGCAAATTTTCAGTATTGAGTATCTAAAAATAAACCTTTTTGCAATTTCCTATGCACTGCTGAGGCTTTGAACTTGGTTATCTAATTACTGTGAATATAAGCTGCTAATTACATACTTAAAATTACATCATTTCACTTACGTACTTGAGTTTGTACGGAGATTTAGGCTGTCTTTCTGCAGAGACATTTGACTGAATTAATTATTTGAGTTTGGCTTTCTGGCCCTTTCCCCCAGTGTTTGTTTTTCCTCCAGAGTCTGTTGCATAACTGATTCTTAGAAGGAAGAATCTTCCTGTTTTTGTGTCCTGGAAGATGATTTGCTTTAACAGCAGCTTTAAACTAGGGTGCTTTTCAGTGAGCTTAACTTGCTGACAAAAGCCTGGATGTAATCTGGTTTATGCTGGTTAATTCTTGGGCAGAGTACTCTCTTAGGAAATGACTTTGATTGCCACAGGGAATTCCTATTCAGTGACAAAGTAGTGGAAAATCAGTGTTGGTTTTATCTCTGGCCTTGCTGACTCTCTCCTGATGGACATACAGAAGTGTCTGGTCCTAGGCAGCCGCAGCAGCACAGCCCAGCCAACCACAGCAGGACCTGGTGCAGTGCCCAGGCACCTGAGAATTCCTGTTAGCAGGAGTGTCAGCACGTCTGCCAGGCTGCAGGGGAACCCTGAGGCCTGATAAAGGGTGTTGGGGGACTGAGGTGAAGTTTAACTTCAGCTGTCATGGGTGCTGGTGATGCTGGAGCCATGGCATCTCTGGCCCTCTAGGAATGTGTGCCATGCACGTCTCTTAAAGAAGTAAGGCCATAACTATTTTGTCAGTCTGGTGTCAGCATAACATCTTCTGTGGAGGACCAGAAATGGGTAGGTCATGGAAGGCACAGATAGCTTTAACTGGTGGTGGCTCCCAGTGGAGATGGAAAGCTTCCCTGGCTGGCAGCAGTGAGTTGGTTGTATTTTAACTCTGAAGAGGCTTTCCAAGAGCTGTCCAGTTTGTCTTCACTGAGAGTTAGAAGAATGCAAAAGCAAAGCTGATGCTGCTCCATGCAAATTTATTCTGACCAGAGTTGCATCAGGGAGATATTATGTATTTTAACCCCTCTACAATCTGTTGCACTTCTCAGTGTCATTTAGTTTCCTTCTCTTCTCCTGAGACCAGTTTTCAGTCAAGGAGGACGGTATCTAGTAAGCTCTAGGATTGTATGGTTAAGTTGTTTAGTAATTTGAAATTTTTAGTGTCGGTCTGTGTTCTGTAATCGTCCTGCTTTTTGTGCTTCTGATACTTGAGATACAAGATCATAGTTGCAGTCACTTAGACATTCTCTTTTTGTAATCTCCCTCGTGCTAGTAGATATTAGAACTAATGCTCAGAAGACAAAACTGTAAATTCACCAAAACAGATAAACATCAGTTTAATGCCCTGAGGATACTCGACTGTTTTGTGAGCAGAAATAGCAACCTGTAGATCACTGGGTGGGATTAACTTTATTTTTATGTGTAACAGTTTAGTCATGTTTGCTGTAGGAAGTAGACTTTGGTATTTCATGACTGGTTTAAAGTTTCTTTGATGTGGCCTTTAGCTGCTTCCTTTGAAAAATTAGCAGGGGGAGATTTTAAAATAGTGGTGATCAGGCTATAAAGGCTGAGGTCAGAAGTGTGTAAATATGCAAACTGAAAGGCCTGCCTAGAGACAAGGAAGCCTTTATTGTCTTGACAGCTCCTAGGTTTGAGACTAACTACCCAGACGGGTTTGTTTTCCTTGTATGTGTTAAGCTTGAGAATTTGTCCTAACATTTCTGGTAAGTTCAATCCTTTTTCCCCTTATGTAATTAAAAAAATGCAGTGCTGTCTTCCACAGTATTCTTCAACTAAAGAAAATTTAAATCTCATAGGAAATGAAAGGAGCAAGAATAGATTCTTTCCAAATGGAAAAGATATTGTGTGGAAACATGGTTTTAGATCTCTTCTGAGTGAATGATAAAACTTACAGAGCTCTTCTATATTAACTTAGTAGCTAGTGGACAGCTTTAGAAAGTTGTAGAAACTTACATTGATTAACAAAACGTTGCACAACAGGAAAACATAAGAATCATTTCCTTCTTGATGCGAAGGTGGAAAATTTCCAGTTGAGAGAGTAGTTTGTAGCTCTGAAGACAAACCTGAATGTGACAAAAAGAACACCAAGGACGGTAGTTCAGTCTCAGGCAGGTACAGAAACAAGGTTTACTTATATAGAATCTCAAGTGTAGTTACTATATGAGAGAGAGTGAGGAGGCAGTTGTAGAGCATAGGAATCCAACACTTTTGGGGATTATCTGACTGCAGACAACTGAAGAACTGTCCTGACACACAATACACTTGTTGCTCTTTGAAAGACAGAAGGCATCACTATGAAAACGTCCGGTTCACCTCTGTATAATGCTAAGTATACTTACATGTGTGTAGTTAGGAAATTGAATAACCCAGAAAAGAAAAAGAGGATGGTATAGTAGAGATACTAATCTATTATCACTCTCAGCACTACATATCTGTTTCATAGTTTTTTCTTAAGACAATTTGTATTCATTAGATATGAAAATTCTGGAAATTGTTTCCTTTTTTTACCCTCCTAGGTATAAGTTTGAGTTATTAAGTATTTTTATTTTCAGGAGACCTAGAATTAGAACAGGGTTTGCAGAAAACTGGCTTGAGAAAAAATGAGGAGTGCAATTTTCTCGTAAGTAATCTGAAAGTACATCTTCTGTCTGTGATAAGTGTGCAGATAATAGAAAGGTGAAGTGCAGATGCTGTGGAGCTTACCTCATTGTAGGCAGAACCTTTCTTTGGATTTTTGTCTACAAGACTGAGTGCCAGGGGGCATCAATGCTAGCCTTGATGCACTTAACAGTTTGAAGTCTGGAAGGAATTATTTGCAGATAGAATCTGGAAGTGAAAAAAAGAATTGTGAAATGAACACAAATCTTTCTAGATACTTCAGAGTGGATGGTTTGAGATGTGACCTCAGGGTATTCCCACATGCAATGTGCAATCTTAGTGCTGCAGTCATGTGAGGACTAACTAGTAAAACACTGTGCTTTCAGCTGCAGGCATTCTTTTGCAGACAGGTTTGCCCAGGGAGGAGATGTACTTATGTCAGAGGAAATGCAGTTTGTTTCTTATGTTTTCCTTGAATATTTGTAATATGTAGGGTGTTAAAGCATTTGGTGGTGTCTAGTGGTGCAGGGTTTTTTTTGGTTGGTTGGGTTATTTCTCTTTAGAGAAGCTAGGAAAAAGTGATTAAAATGAAAACAACCTACTTTGCCACTTCATCACCATTTTTTAGAATAAAAAAACTTAGCTTTCATGAGATCAGTCATCCACATGCTTCCATCTGTGTTTTGAATTCTTTACTGTAGCTGTAGTGATGGATATTCCTTGCCTGGGATGCTTAGTTTTGTAACCAAGCCCACAGTGTTTCTCGTTTATTTCTGCCTAAAGTTTTATCACCTTGGCATTGGTTTCCCAGCTTAAACTGATTCTGGATTTCAATGGCTAGTGGGGAAATTACATCTATTTTTTTGAAGTATGAAAAATATATTTTACATTTGAATAGACTTAGGTAGAAGAGGAGATTAACTGAATTTGAAAATCCTTTCTGACAGTTTGAGACAGGAAGGAAGAGGAGGAGATATACTTCAGAGAAACAAACAGATCAAATGGCACAGCCGATCCTTGCTGAAGCTCATAAGGATCCTCCAGCTGGAAAGAATGTATTTCCTGCTTGTGTTCAGTAGACCTATATTGGTGGTGGTCATGTTACTGAAAATCATCTCTGTGCAGGGATGGTGGTATTAACATAAAAAAAGAGAGACATTAGAAATGAGTGTTTACTACTGCTTTTTGAGATATTCACTTGTAAAGGGTTAGAGAAATGTCAATTCTAAGAGTGGACATGGGAATTTTAGAATAATCAAATTTCTTTCATACTAAGGAAACTGATGAATCAGGAGTGTATAATTTCATTGAAATCACTCAGTGATTGATGGACATATGATGGACATTTACCAGCATGTCTTTTGTGAAGGAAAACATGCTTTGTTGATTGCTGAATTCTCCAAGTATGCTTTCTCTAAAGGAAGGTAAAATAGTGTAAGATAGCCTAATTCCCTTGGTTATCAGTGCCTTTGTGAAAGTTTCTTGCTCTTAGGAAACCAGAATTTTCTTTTAGTGGAGTAATTTGTATGTTTAGATCTTTACAGCATAGGCATCTGCATAGCTTTAAATGTTTCCCTGAATGTTGGACTGGACATGAGCACATCAGATTAAAAAAGCCTTACAAATGAAGTCTTGTCAGGCATCCTGGGGCCAGTTCTTGTCAATATTGTCATTAATGGCTAGGATGGGTGAGGAGAGAGCATGCTTGCAATGTTCACACATGCTGCCAAGTGCCTGCTGAAATTTTGAAGGATGTGATTAGAATTCAGAGCATTCCTGATGAATTGTAGAAATGATGTGATGCAAAGATGATGAAACTGAATATAAACTGCATAGCACTACTGTGGAGAAGGGAAAATAAAAGCACAGATATAAAATAGAGAAGAACTGGCAGGGTGCCAGTGAAAAGTTTGTAGAGAAATGGTTGGTATAGTGATGAAACAGGCACAATCCATGTTCACTATGTACCCACTAGTTCTGCTCAATGCTCATGAGAATCCAGCTTGTATATCATGTCCAATTTCTGGGCAGTGTTTCAAAAATAACAGAAAAAGAGAGCAAAAAGAATAAAAGACTTAGCCAATGAAAACTTGATGGGTTTAATTTATTCAACCTGAGATGGTTAGGACAGGGATATACAACTTTCTATAGGTACATTTACAAAATATGAGCATATTTACTAATCCAGATGAAAGAAGATTTAGTGTAATCATAAGGAAAACCTTATAGTGCATCACTGGCCTGATATTTGGAGATGTAACAGAACGTGAAGTTACCAGAAATTTTTGAGAATGTTTTAGGTAAAAGAAAAAAATGTGGCCATGTCTAATCTAATTCACTGTACCTTGGAGCAAAAGTTAAATATATTGAAGTCTCTTCTTTTACTGCCCTTTTCAAATTAGAGTGTAAGGAGAAAGGCAAGATACTGGATCTTAAAGTAGCCAAGACACAGAATGTAGGAATATGTGATAGTCTTTTGCCAAACTGAAAATAAATTTATAGAGCTTACAGTATATTTACTATTGATCTAGGACAGTGAGTTGGGGAACCTTCCACAGGAAGTCAAATATAAAATTAGTGAAGGCTGGAGCAGATATGTAGGCAATCTCATGAGGGTTTTAACCTCCAGAATTAATTTAATTGACAGTGAAATAGTAGATCAAAGTTATGGTTTATAATTATGGGCTACTGCACTTTCCAAGGAATAATTTTAACCACTTCCTCTCTGTAGCTGTAACCATTTATGAGAAGTCCCATGCACAATGTTCAGTAGGGATAACCAGAAAAAAGGAAAGAAATGTTACTGGTTTGAATTACAATACTGAATGCCATCATATAATCCAGTCCAGCCTCAGCTATAATATTGTATTCAGTTTTGTTCACACTTAAGAAATGAGCAAAAATAAATGAAACTCATTATAGCCATAGAAACATTCTACTAACCAGAATGATTGACCATAATCTTCTTAAGTTTAAAAAAAAATCTGAGTGTTTGTGTGAAAGGAGTACAAAGTAATGAACATCTTGAAAGAAAGATCAAAGCAAACTGGATATTTATTTTTAAACTTAACACAAGAACAAAGAAAGACAGATACCTAAGCTTTTTTAGGTTTGGGGTTTTTTTGTAGGTATACAACCATCAGTTTGAGTTCAGCATAACTGTTGCAGAGATGTGGACCTTCATAATATTTCTTCTTCAAATTCTCTTCTCCGATGGCTCACACTGCCCAGCCAGATTGCTGGGTACTTTGTGTAGTCTGGCTGTGATCTTTGCCTTGAATTTCTAGATGGGCCTTTGTATCTGAATGCTAAGTGTGACTCTTCCTGTCTGTTCTCATACAAGAAATCCCAGAATACCTTTTTTCCTCTATGGATTTTCATCATTCTGTGTCTTATAATGCTCTGTCTGGCATTCAGAAGTGTGGTTTTGCCTTGTTCGTAGCAGTTCAGAAAGTTGCAGCTGGGATTAAGCCTTTGAACCTTTTACCCGCTTTGAATCTGTCAGTTCCCGTTCTCAGCTGCATCACATGCTTGGTCATTTTGGTTTCAAGGCCCCCTTACTATCTGCATGCATAATTTTTCTTGTGCTAGCAGTATCCTGACTCTTATTTTCCAGTAAGGCTGTGGTCATACTTTTTGTCTTCACTCCTTTAACTTTTGGTATTTTCGAATGCTTATTTTCTGTAAAGATTTTCACCAGTGCTGCAGTGTTGACACAGTTCTTCATAAATGTCTGTAACACTGCCCTTCAAACTTCTCAAGGTTCTCCTTTAATACAGTACCTAGACAGAAATGAGGAATAATGGAAAATCCTGGACTGTATTGCTATGAACAGTATTCTCTCATCATTTCTTCATGTGTTCCTCTCTCTTCCATCTTTTCTCTCCCTCCTCATCACTAGCCTGGATGGCTTTTGAGGTCCTCTTCTCCTTTGCTGGCCCAGGATGTGTTACTCAGGAGACCCTCTGTCATTCCCTTGGTGTGCCAGAGCACAGATGCAAAAATGACTGCATATCCTTTTTCATACACAGTGGGGCTGGGAGACCAATAATTACAGATTATCACTATGACCAAACTTTTGGGGAGTTTAGAGATGGTGTGTTTATGCTGCATAGTAAAAATGCCTGGAGTTGTGTTATTCCTAAGCAGAAAAAGGAGAGAGAAACCTTGTTCTTCAGGTTGACCAACTGATAGGAAGAAGTGCACTTTTTCAGAAGGACATCTGTCATTTACTTACTGCCCAGTGTTTTTCAGTGTTGTCTGAAACAAAGATGAGTGAGAACTTCAACTGAAATACATTGCAGGAGGGCCCAAATCTAAATCCCACTTTTTCATCTCCACTTCAAAAGACTTTGCTTGGAGTCAAGCCTGATCATGATTCTCTGGAGTTTTGAAATAGGACCTTACCACTTGGCAGCAAAGAATCAGATTATTTCATTATACTATGAAGCAAAATTGCATTTCAAAATGTCAGAAATAGACATGAAATGAAATTGCTACTTATAGTTAGTGATATGTTAAGCACCCGGTACTGGTTACTTTTAGAAATACATTACTGGATGAGGTGGATCATCAATCTGATCAGTCATGGCAGTTTATGTATTCCTGTCAAAAAAACCGCCTTGTTTAAGAAGAATTATTTTTAATCATTGGAAAGATTTTTAAAAATGAGACATGGAGGCTGAGATGAGGAATCTAGTTCTTGACTTGCTTTGAAAGCAGTCTGCTGTCTTGCCTAATGAGCTTTGCACGGAGGAATGGTTAAAGTAGGAAACAGACCAAGAAGAAAGGGAAGAGAATATAACTTTCCTACTCCTAGGGCTGGTGGTTCGTAGTGCACTGGGACTGAAAGGTCCCAGTAGCACAGCTGCTATGGCTCATTAATTAAAGTGCTATTAGGTTAAAAGTGACTTTCATTAAACTGTTTTATTTTATCCCAATGCCTAATTCTGCAAACAGTTGTAACATTTTTCAGTCTAATGTCCTCTCTGCTACTTTCTTTTCCATAATGATGGACAATTTTCAAATACAATGTTGCAAAGCAACAAATTGTATAATATTATTGTAACTGAGCAAGTCTTGGTACTTCATCATTTTACCTGATTAAAATACGTTGGAAAATTATCTGTCCTGTACTGGGTATATAACATAATGCTGCCTAGCAGACATAAAATGTGTGCCTGTGCTCCCTTTCTTTCACTCTATTTACTTGGATTAATGTTAAATTCCCTCAGTTGTATTCAGTAATGCCTGTGATTCTTTTGTACTTTGCGACTGAAAATTCGTCATAACTGGTACCTAATCTGCAGCTATGATTTGAGTTCTTATTGTAATCACATTTGAAACATCCATTGACCCTTTTTGAAGGGTCCTTAGAAAGTTGTTCTTTCACTACAGATTTGGATTTTAAAGTTGAAAAGAATTGTTGAAAGCTGCTGAAATGGCACTCTAATTAGTTCATCTTTTCCTGAGCCTTATCTGCCCCCAAAGAAGAGGATCTGTCCCAATTCAGTCATGCCACTGGCTGAAAGCCTCAGACAAATCCCAAGCTGAGCCTTGAGCTTCCACTCTTCTGTTGCTTGGGGATTGCCTTTGTGCTTTTTGTTTCTATTTTGGTTCAGGTAGAATTTGAAAGGAAAGTGTCCCCAGGAGAAATGATGCATGGATTGCCTAATCTGGGACAAGGGAGGCCAAGTCACTGGATCTGTAGATCTACGCTGTCACTGGCAACTTGCTTATGCTCCTCTGCCTCAATTCCCACATCTGGGAAGTGGAGCTAACATCCAGCTTTGCAAACAGAAATGAAATCGCATGGCCCTTCTTCCTCAAGGCACTTTGAATTTTGTGGGTGAGGTGTCTGTCTGTCCAAATGGTGACAATAAACCCTTTGGTTTATTGGAAGCCTTTTGGGTGTTGCAGACGAGTGCAATCTGTCTGGAGCAACAAAGTGCTCTGCTGCTCTGATGAGTGAGAGTGAACTCAGAAGTACAATGTAGAGAAAAATCTTGATAGGTTTATCACAATTACTAAAGGAACTTTGCATTAAAGACCTTATGCAAAATACCTTCCTACTTTAATTTCTATCATTAAAGGAGACTATCTCCTGTCTACAGAAAAGATAGGTCTTATTGACTTCAGTAGGGAAACAGTGCAAAAATCTGAATAGAGTCCCCCTTTGCTTCCCTAAAACATGGGTTCTGCTTGTAGGTTATAAAACAGCTGAAGACAAAAGTTCTGTAAAAAGCAGATCTCCATAATACCCCAGAACCTGATGTATTTTAATTAGAAGATTGCTGGCTGAGAATGCCTATGCAAGTGGCCCATTCTTGACTCATAAAGTGTAAAATGGACATCTGTCAGGGCAAGCAGCTGTCCCTTACCTTTCTCATAGCTTTTTCCCTGCAAGTGACAGTGGCCATTTATCTGCCAGTGCCCTTTCTTCATCTTTGTTGATTTCTGGTGAAGCAGTTGAGCGAAGTATTGTTTGTGAAGATTGAGAATGGGAAAATGTTTATGCTATGTCACCTATTTAATTGGTTCATTAACTGCATTAATTTATTTATTCAATTTATTTATTCATTTCATGAATTATTCCCGGCCAGTCACTTGATCTCTTTACAAACTGCCCATTCATCTCTGAAAATAAGACTGAAGGCTCACTGCCTCAGTGGAACCTGTGTGGAAGCATCTGAGCTGCTCAGCCTTTCCAGCAGAGTGGACAAAAAGAAATGAGAGCTCTGGTTTCTCTCTCTGATGTGGTCTTGCATTTCCTGGGCAAACCTGTTCAAGTCCCTNGTAGAGGGAAGGCTTTTCTACATAAACCTCAGTATGAAAAGATGGTAGCAAATACTTCAGGGACATGTTTTTTAATTTTCACTTGTAAATACAGTTTGTGAAAGCCCTTCAACTGTCAGTCTCATTTACTCAGAGCTTCAATTGACCTTTTAATGTGGTAGGAAGCTCCCCAGTCCTATGCCACAGGTATTAGTAGGTTGTGTCTTGAGAATGCTGTAACCTCCATATTAGATTTGTTTCATTCTGAACTCCTGAATTTATGTAGTGCTAAATATCCTGCAATTTAAAGTCTACTTAATAAAAGGATTTAATGGCCAGGAGTCACATCCTGATGTTGTCATTCGTTACAGGGTATTCTTCTATGATTAATTCTTTTCTAAATACATATCCAGAAATCTGTAGTTTCTCAAAAATTGTACTAGAGAATGGGTGTTTGCATTCTATAAAAAACAATGATTCTGTGAAATTCACTCACACAGAGTACTGTGCTTGGCTGACATAATCTTCAAAATGGCCTGATTTTATAAGCACAGGCAAATCTAACATACACATTCCATGGCAAATCAGTGGTTCTTGTTTTCTGAGGTTGAGTGTTTTGTTTTACAATATCATTCAGTCTTTGAGGATGCATTCTGGAGAGAATAAAGGGAGCAGTATCCTCAGCAATAGCATATTTGTGAGCTCTAAACTTAGAAGGGATAGGTTATTTTGCAGTAATGTGTTTTTCCCATGGAAGACATGAACTCCTGTGCTAGTTTATTGGCAACATTTGTTATCATCCTGCATTGTTTCTGGCTTAAAGTAAGACCTGCACTCTGGTGAACACTCTAAAAGGAAAGACAGCTGGTACTCTGAACTGATGACTGATTAAGCATCAGTATTGCCAATTAATTTAAATTAAAAGTAAATTCTTAATTCTTCATTAAAAATATGAATCT
>VZTR01023982.1:205661-252510 GCA_013400775.1 Chaetops frenatus | reverse complement strand
TGTAATCAGAGGCTGTAAGTTTTGGACACTGACTTCAGAGCACTTCCACTGATGGTATGTTTGGAAGACAGGCAACTGTGTTACATTTCTGTGCACTGTTTTCTGTAAAAATTGCAAATTAATTTATTCTCCAAGCACATAAAGCCTACGTACAGTAGCTACAGCTGCTCTCACGACTGATTGTTGCCTGAAATTAATCTGTCTCTTCAGACAGTATTTGTAGCTTGTCCTTGAGGATAAAAGGGGCTAAGGTATCTTGGCTTTTGTCATTCTGAACTGGAATTGTCAGAGAAGCTCACAACTGCACTTTGTGGCTACACTATTTGTCTCAAATAGGAGTAGCAGAAACCGTAACAGCAGTTTCATTACTAAAAGAGGTTATATACAGACCATGAAGATAATTTGGACTTGATATCCTAGTGGTTAAGGTACATCTAAGTGTCATGCAAATAGTGCATTATTGTTCAGAGATCTGGATCTCTTTATAACTTGTCTTTTTACATATGCTAGATCCTGATGTGTGTGCAGTCCATTCACAAACACAGAAGACCAAGTTCATTACAAAAATGGACCCATTTGGGTCACTTTGGCTCCTGTTAGAGTACCTTATTTGCCATTGAAATCACTGTCATTGCTTTCAAGGCAAAGTGCTGTTTGAAGTGAGTAAAGGTGTTGGAATTTGACTTGTCTAATGAATCTTTCCCAATCACCTGTGCTGTTGGTTATGTCTTAAATACATAACAAATGCAATAATTACTCTGTGGCAAGTCAGATACCTAAACTGGGTGTGAATGCTAACAGCCCTTTCAGTCTGTTCTTGGTTTTGCGGGATCTTTAGGGCTGAAGAAAAAAATCAGAATTCTTCTATTTTGAGGATTATACTTTAATAAGATAACAATTTATACCAAGTGTATAATGCTACAAATGAAAAGAAACTTTGGGCTATTTTCTATAAGTGGATAATACTTTGTTAGCAATGCAGGTCAGGAAAGCTCTCCGCCAAAAATATCCTTGATTATAAACCAGCATATAAATACTTCATTAAAATGTCCTCTGTGGTGGTAGGGAAGACAACTAAACAAAAACCTGGTTTGAGCCTCTTTGTAGGCATGTATGAAGAGCCCTATTGGATCTGGAAAGCAGGCAGTAGGATAAAGATACTTGTCTGTAAGCAGCTGTGCTGAACCTGCTCACTCCCAAAATGACTGTGGTCTGATTGAAGGGCTCAGTGTGGCAGATTGCTGCCTTGTGGAACACTTGTCCCCAGTAGATAGTACATGCAGTAGGATTTATGCCTTTCTGCAGATCTTGCTGCTCCTTGCATCCTTCTTGTATGCAGGCACTTTTCTACTACATGTCTGGCTGGCTCACTGTACCCTTGGTGAGCTGTCAGCCTCTAATCCCACTTGATTTCACCCGCTGGACTGCAGCTCATTTCTTTGTGTCATTGGTGGTCTCACCTCAGGCTTTTCTGTAATCCAGTCATGATGCTTGTTCTTCTCTTCCAGTTGCAGTCTTTAGCCAGGTCCCAGACCACTCGTATGCCTTGCTCTTGGTGTCCCTCTGTGCCTTTTCCTCTCTGTTCTGGTTTGCCTCTGTAGCTAATATGTGGGCCTTGGAAGTGGAAGGTTCCCTCCACATCTACTGTAGTAAACAGCTGTTTACTCTTTACTTATTTCTACAGCACCTCTGTAAAAGGCCAGCAGTCATACTGATGCCCATCTTGAAAATGTTTCTTTGCAATGTTAATAAGGGCTGTTTAAGAAAGGTGTCTGAATGTCACACAAGGCTGCAGCTTTTCAAGGAGATGAAACACCCTCAGGCTCTGCTAGGCACACAAAGCTATGAGGTTTGAGATGCTGACATCCTATGAGCAGCTGAGGACTTCTTTTCAGATATTTAAATTAAAAAATAGGAATGGGGTTTCTGAGATGACTTCAGGTCCCACTGATTTTTATGGTGTGTCTGAATCATTTAAGCCCTTTCTTAAAATACACTATCAAATCTTGCTATGCAGGTTCTTAAATACACATTTTTTGCTGGTGCTATTCCACTCTGTTTCTACTGGTGCAGTTAGAAAGAAAGAAAAAAATTGAAAGAAAAAATTTACACCTATGGCAAAGAGGTGGCTGTTCTAGAAAGCTAGGAAGAGGTCTTAAAAAGTTAATTGAATCTTATTCTTACAGAATCTTTTGAATTTTCAGTACGCACTATCACTTAGAAATAAAAGTTACTAATTGCAACTGAAGACCAACAGAAATGAAGTTGTTTCTTCTTCATTGTAAAGAAATGAAAATGCTTGGAAGGCTAGGGATAAGTGCAGCACAGTGTGTGTTATCAAGAACGCTGTTTTGTTTAAGTTCAGTAAGGAACAAAAAGAAAGCAACCTGTTCTGCTTTGATTTAGCTTTCTTTAACATGGACCAGGATGCAAAATCTGTAATGGAAAACCTTGGAACAAGGGAATAGCGGCCAGGGAATCCTGTTACTGCTTGAGTTTGCTGGTATTTCATTTCACTAATGTTTGGATATTTTTGGCCTCTGGAGCAGTTAGAGGCTTTTTGTTATTACTTAGGTCTGAAGCTACAGCTTTTGTTTTCACATCTCTGTGCTCCTTCTATATTGAAATAACTGCCTGGTAACATTTTGTCATGGAGTTGTCAAGGTGATTACTTAGTATTCATAAAACACTTGAAAAATACTGTAGAAAATTAGGGTGGAATTTGTTTGTTTGTTTGTTTTTATCTTTGTTCATATGCAAATTGGAAACTTGCATTACTTAGATTCTAGGAGTCTATATCAGGTACATGTTCCTAGCTGACTGCATAACTTTTAGTATTTCTAAGAGCTTTTACTTGGAATTGGCAGTACACTAAACGTGACTCAAGTCCCTTCTGGTGTGAGATATTATTAAATTGATGAGATGTGCTGCAATATTTCTTCATCCAGTGAGCTGAAAAGATATTTTCATGCACTTGCTTTAAATCCTAACCTGCATTCTTTTTACATTGAGGATTTGCGCTTTTAAGTGTAACACTGTATCAAGTTTTTTATACTTTTACACGAAAGAGCTGAAAGGGAGATTAGATGGTTTAAAACAAAGCAGTGAACTGAAAGAGCTGGAGTCTGCTTTAGCTCCATTCCTGACCTCACTGTGTGACCTTGGACAAAAGTTCAATATCTTTCTGCCTCAGTTAATCACATCAGTTAAATAGGGATAATACTATGAGCCAAAGAGTGCTGTTGCTGTGAGATTTTTGTTTGTGTAGACCTCCTGTGAATCTGTAGCACGGAAAAATAGGTTTACGTGAGGTATGAAATGTTCATGTTCATTCCTAGAGCTACATTAGCAGCACAACATTTTCATATTGCGTCATATAAAGAATAGTTCAGTAGAAGATGTAAAGGAATATGAAGACTATTTTTGAGCTCCCAAGTACTCATTTTCTGGTAATACCTTTATAGCTGTTTCAGTGTGGACTCTCACTATAGCCTAGTGAGCCCTGGCAAGAGTGTTGACAATGAAGTAATAATGTCTTCCAAGACAAATAAGATTTTTTTAAATCTAAGTCGTTAATGAAGATGATTTTAATATAATTGATTATCTGTTCAGATAGTCTGAGTCATGTAATAAAAATAAAAACTTTCATTCAGATGCAGACCTTTATCAGCTAAAGTAGCAAACGGACCAATCGATACCAGTTACAATATCCTGCTGTCTAAGCCAGCAATGGGAAAGACATGATTGAATTGCTTAGATGTTATTTAGGGTCAATCATCTGACTCTGTCCTTTCAGTTTTTAATTTCTACATAGCCTCTGCAGGTCTAATGAAAAAGTGTTCTAGATGGAGCTAAGGCCTCTTAGTTGGGAGGCAGCTCTTGTGTATGGAGGTGGATTCTTCCCTTCAGTGCAGTCTGAGCTGGCACTGCAGATTCATAAAGCCCAAGGGCTCTGTGGTTCAGGACTTCTCCTGCCTTGTTCCATGTCACCTGTCTGTGCACAGGCAGGGAATCCAGAAGAAAGGAAGTCCTAAGATAGCTGTGCTCTAATGACCCACAGCTGCAGTGTGACTGCAACAGTGAGTTGTCACCACTGTTTTAGACTGCCAGTATGTTGGGGTATGATTTGAAATTTACCTCCAAAAGTATTACAGCTTTTTGTCAGAGACAAGCCTGTGTCTCTGTGGATGCCAAACACCACACCTGTGGCAGTGAGTTGCTTTGCCTGGTTTAAAATGCATGGAGTCTGCACAAGGCTGCACCAGGAACAAAACTAATAATTATTTGTTCCTCCTCTCAAAGCTCTGTGTAGCCCTGGGAGCAGCTTAAAGTCGAGAATCCAAGAATTAATTTTTACAGGCATGAATTCAGTGTTCATTGTAAGTTCTCCTGATGTTTCTCTTGCTTCTGAATATGTACTGGCCTTGACACCCACCCTACCCCTGCTGCCCTGTTTGCTTTGATCACGTGTGTATGTGCTTTGTAGTGGCATGGATACATGATCTGCCTACAGTTTTGAGCTGACCAGCTTAGAGCTCTGTTTCTTGCAGACTGCCCTCTCCAAGCCACTCTTTGCAGGTGATGGGCAGTCGTTTGATGGCAAGAGGGATTTCAGCCTCAGGGCAGTATGTCTTTGTGCAGAGATTAGAACAAAAATCAAAGCAGTACTAGTGGAGCAGCCTTTTGCTGCAAGTGGCTTGCTTTAGATGTGGCTTGTTGTTGCCTCAAGGGTGCTGTCATATGATGGCTGTTAAGTGTCATGTGGAGCTGGAACTTGTAGGCTCACTTTGATTCTTGATGGCTAGACTGAAATTTGCTGTTATTAGTGGTGACTGACAGTCTCCATCAGGAGACTAAATATTGACGTAGCCCTCAAGACCTAACTCTGCTTTAAATCCAGTGTGATTGAGGCATGTTGGCAAAGTTACAGTTGGGAAAAAACCACTTTTATCTGCCACTCCTTGTCTGCTCCTTGTCAGAGCTAGTGAACTTGAATGTGTTATCAGTGCAACTGTTGCTGCCTAAACACATCCTGGATGTGAAGTCACTGGACTTGAGTTCAGTGGTCCCAAATTGGAGTAATTTGGTAAAATAGTTAATAAAAGATACTGCATTATCTGTTATAAGGCCCACAGAGGCATGATACTGGAGAGTCTGCTGCTTTCATTCTCTGGAGAGAAGGTGCTGGTGCCCTCTGGGAGAGGACTGAGAGTATATTTGCATTTTGTTTCCAGTTGCTGTAATGCCTTTTTTTATAATTAGTTGGCTACAAAAGCCCCTCTAGCCTCTGTAGTAGGGATTTTTTTGTAGCTTCCTCTGCTACCTGACACTATGATATTTTAGTATCCCCTGATGACAAGACATCTTTTTAACTGTGATTTCTGGACATTTGCAGGAAGTTAACAACATTTTGTCAAAGATTCTATATGTCCTCCTGGAAAGTAGCGTCAACACAGAGGCTTCAGGGTTTCCATCTGCATTCCTGTCTTTCCCTTATGTCAATCTGTCTCTGGCTTTGAAATGTTTCTTTGAGGGTACCTCTTGCGTGGTTCCAGGCTGGAATAACTTGCCCTGTTTTAGCAGTAGGAGTGAAGCATAACATGAGCCCAGAGACTGAAGGAAAGCAGGGCTGTACCACAAAGCATTTACAGCACTGGTTACTGATCTTCCTTGACTTCCTGAGCTACCATGGAGACCTCCTAGTTACTCTCCAGAATGGCTAATGTGCCATGGTATCCTGGAGCTAGGTTTTTGGGCCTTTTCCTGCGAAGTGTCACAGGACTAGCCATTTTGGTAAGGGTTTAGGCCACACCTAGAATATTTACTTTTTAAGAAAACTCAATCTTTTTGGTCAAGGCCTAAGTACTGTTCAGCTCTGCAGACACGTGAAGGCATTTAATCTGATCTGAAATCACAAAGACTAATTGTATCTGTAGGTAGGTGGGAGAGAAGACTGAAAGACTGGTTTAGAAATCATAAAGGCTCTCACTGCAGTCAGACTGAGTGCATCCCAAAGTAGTAGGTGTGTGTTATTAAAGAAGTGATTATTTTAAGCAACTATGGTGAACACAAGATTCTTATAAATGCTGTGAGTTACATAAATATGTCTATTCAGCTCTGAGGAGGTGGGGTTTTTCTGATTGCGCAGAATTTTGGTAGTAACTGTCCATCTGCAGGTCTTGTTCTGCAAAATGAATGCTTCCACATCCTGTTTGCTTTGGATCTTCCTGGTAATATTCTCTCCAAGCTTTGAATAAATGCCATGCTTCAAGGTGGTGCTACAGGTTTAGCATCTCATACTGATGGCTCATATTTTATTTTAAAAGTGACCACACAACGTTTCAGAAGTCCTTGCCTAATTTCTTTTGGCATTTACTTGGTTTGTGTCTAAATAACACTAAATCAATACATTTCAGAATATCATATCTTTGTTGTGTCTATGCTTAGGTATCTTAGATGGATTAAAGGGAAAAGTTTTGTTTCCCACTACTGTAGAAAAAGCAGCTGATTGTGCGATACCAGTGTAGTATAGACAAATGTACAATGTAATTTTGCACTGCTAGGTTGGTCAAAGGTAGTCTGCACAGTTCTCTCCAGGGCTTCTTTCTCACAGCTGCACTGGATTACAATGTGATTTACCTGGTCTGCAGGAGGGTTTTAATACTGTTTAAAAGCAAGAGTATACCCCCCTCATATTTTACTATGAAAATAGACTTTGTCAGCAATACAAATAGCAGCTCATCAGAATTTTTAGGTTGTAGTGTCCTCCTGCAGTCAGAGGATGTCTGCCTTCCTTGGTGATTCCCTTCCTTTTCATTTTTTAGTATTTTTTCCTCCCTCCTTTTTCCTTTGGGCTGTTCTATTTAAGGTTCTGCTGTGCCTGCTGAGGTTTTGGAGAATAGCTGGATTCATATATTCAGTCCATAAAGGCACTAGGTAAGAGCCTTTTTGAGAATATGATGGTTCTGGATTAATTTCAGGCTACATGGTTGTTTTCTTTGCTTCTCTTGTGTTCTGTTTGGTTACAGACAGCAGAAAGCAAATCACTCTTTTATGCTGGACGGCAATGTTTTTGAATATATAAAATACCAGAAAAGAAACATTCAGGGGGAAAAAACCCAACTTATAGCTTCAGTTCTTCCTTGCAAAAAGGGAGCAGTGTTTCCAAAACAAAACCAGGTTCTGAGGTCACTCTGTCTGGGAAAGAAAATTATGCTGTTACTGCACTAAACAACTATTTTCTCCTTCTTTAGTTTCTTTGCATTCTGGTCACGGTGACCTTGTGTGTTTGTAGAATCTTTGATTTGAATAGATTAGGAGCATTTGCTTACATGCCTGACTTGGGATTTTGTCAACTGTAGATAGCTTTGTCCTTCACTTGAATTTGTCCCGGCCTCTGGTTGGAACATATTGGCTATGTTGTGCTGTTGCAAATACTTCAAGTTATGAGGTAATATGAGTGTTATTTAATTTTAAAAATTAAGAAAATAATAAATGTAGAATTTGTAAGAAAATCAAGGTAGAACATGGTAAAACAGGTTTCAGGGGCTTTTCTAGAGCTCTGTAGATGGCATTAGCTTGAGTCAACACACAAAGCTGCTTGATGAAATTGTGGAATAGAGAAAGTTTATAGCCACGTGGCAAAAGGGCAGTAGAACATTTAACTTTTCCACACAACCGTGATGATGATGTGATCATGAGTATCCTGAAGTTGACTGCCCCAGAAGGTTTCATGTTTTTCAGTCAGCATATTATGAATGAATAGTCAATTCCTGGAAGTGCATGACTTACTTTTCTTTTTTTCTTGTCCCAGAGGACTTCTTATAGAGGCTCTGCTTGGTCAATACATTGATGGTGGAGCTAGTAACAGCCAAACAGAAAAAGAGCTGCAGATCACAGTGTATCTTAGATACTCTTGATGATAAACTGTTATATGAGAGAAATTGGAGTTACAGAGAAGATTATTCTGGGAGGTATTGAAAAACACCTGAAAGACAATACCATCATTGGTCACAGCCGGCATGACTTTGTGAGAGGAAAGTCCTGCTTATCAAACCTGATTTCCTTTTATGACAAGGTGATCCACACAGTTGATCAAGGGAAGCCAGGTGATGTAAACTTGGATTTTGGTAAAGTTTTCAACACTGTCTCTCACAGGATCCTTCTGGAGAAAGGGTCTAGCACACAGCCAGATAAACTTGTCATGGAATGGGTGAGCAGCTGGCTCACAGGTGGGGCACAAGGTATTTACAGTGAATGGAGTGACATCAGACTGGTGACCTGTCACCTGTGGGGTTCTGCAGGGCTCCATCCTTGGCCCTCTGCTCTTCAGTATCTTCATAAATGACTTGGATGCAGGGCTGGAAGGGATACGGAGCAAGTCTGCAGATAATACTAAATGGAGAGAAGCTGTTGACTGCCTCAAAGGCAAAGATCCTGCAAAGAGACCTTGATAAATTAGAAAGCTGGGCAGTCACCAACCATATGAAATTCAACAAGGGAAAGTGCTGGATTCTCCACCTGGAATGGGGCAATCCTGGATGTACAGACAGACTGGGGAATGAGATGCTGGAAAGCAGTGCCACAGAAAGGGACCTGGAGGTCCTGGTCGATGGAAAGTTGAACCTGAGTCAGCAGTGCCCTGGAGCCAGGAGGGCCAACCCTGTCCTGGGGGGCTTCAAAGTGGATGAAAACAAATACCGTGACCTAAGCCTTCCCTTCTGTAACAAAAAGAAGTAGTCTGGTTTCACATTTATGATGATGATGGGTATTGTTGTTGTTATTATTGTTGTTATTCTTCCTCCTCTCATCAACTGCTGACAGCCATAGCACAGTTGTGAGAAAAACTGTAGCAATAGTTTTCAGTATGTATCACCAGTCTCATTGCCTGGGGATACTGTTAACTGAACAAAAGCATTTTAGAAGCTGGATATAAAATGATTAATTCAGTTTCTGAGAACTTGCTGAATAATTTGGGGTGCTGCTTGCTATCTGTTTGATTCAGGCTGATATTCTCTGTTCTGCTGCAGGGCCATCTGAGCTGAATTTTAATCAGCTTCTTTCACTTACAGTATGATAGACTGCATCTGATGTGCACATGGGACTTCCCTTGAATACTCCTAATAAGTTTTTCTTTTCTCTGCTTCCATTGACTTCCCACATCAAGGGACTAGAACATGGTCAAGGTGGAGGATGGGTGAGCAGCAGTTCTTCATGTTCCCATGGCAGCTCTCAAGTTCCCATAGGTGACCTGGTATGGTCTGAGTTCTGCAGACTGTGGCTTATCATCACAGTGCTACCCAGGAATTAAAGCAACATTACATGAAGGAGAGAGGGAATAGTTGAGGAACTGATCTGAGATTTTAAAGATCTGAGCTGAAAGTTAAACATTGAACTTGTGATTCTTGTGAAATGTATTTCTTTTGTGCCTCTGGAAAATTACTGTCTCACTGTCTTGGTTTCCCACTCCAGAAAATGAGGTCTGTTCTGCTAGTTTCTGTTCTTTGTGTCTCTTCCTGTAAGTTTTTCAGGCCAAGAACCATCTGTTAGTATGTATAGGCACACTGGCTAATACATCTAGTCCTGAACAGAGCAGGGACTTTTAAAAAGCCGTTGTAACAAAAATAATGAATGACTCCTTCCATTAGAACAGGGCTGCTCTAAGTGTGTGGGCAGATGGCAGCACTGCTGCCTCCAAGGTTGCACTGAAGAGGCTTTAGGGAACAGAATGGAAGGGAAAAGTCTCTCCCATGCTAAGAATCAAATGAGAAGGATCTCTGGGATTTGCAGCAGACATGTGAATTTTATCTTTCAGTCCATCTTCTGTGAAGTGTATGGTCCAAAATTGGTTCAACTTGGGAAGTCTCAGTAGAATTTCAAAGTATTTTTTCTGCCTTGCGAAGTGTAAAGCTTCGATGCCTGGACTGCTTTGCAAATGTAGAATTTAATCTCAAAATATTCAGAGGAACATATAATTTGTTATTATTCTTGTTCTTACTGGGGAAAAATCAGCAAAAATATCTGCAAACTAAAAATAGTGTCTTGCAACTTCATAGTGACTTTTACTGGAGGCTCTTTACATACTTTGCTAATCTGAATTTATAAAATCCCAAAATATCTTTTGCACCCTAGTAAGTTTTTGAACTTGTTTTACAGGTGAATTAATAAATTGATGATATTCTGGTGCCTTGCAAGGCACTGGAAAAGCATCAGTAGGACCATCTCACATTTAAAACTTACAGCATCTAATAACGAAATTTACAGTTATGCTATGTGTTCTGATGTCTTGTGGGGTTAGTTGCTTTGAAGTTGTTAAATGCTTCCTCTTTTCCACCTTGTCCAGTAACATAAATATCCCATATGGCACCCAGATAATGGGACAACATAGCTGGATATTTAATCTTTATTCCTGTTTTGTGACCAGCTTATATTTGGTTATCTCAATTATCTTCAAGGCTTCACCATCCAGTCTAATTTACACTTAACTCAGGTGTGTGGCTACCCAAGTTCAGCCCATTGGCAATGGCAGATAGGCACACAAACTTTCTGAGCAGGGCACCTATCATTAGATTTACTTAAACATCAACCAGAAGAACCAAAACCAGTCAAAATACTATCTCAGGCTGGCAAATGTGCCACGCTTGCTGCCCACAGCAGAGAACCCGCAGAGAGCTGGTGCAGACCCTTTGGGCTGCCAGGGAGGAGGAGTGGTAGGGAACCTGTGGGAGTGAAATGGGAATCAAAGTGCCTGAGGGGATGGAGGGTGAGAAGGAGACAGTGTAACAACTTGTACAGACTTGTGAGTATGGAAGATAATTTTAGGTCCGTTAACAAAACTTCCAAAGATACAGGGCTTCAGACTGGTAGTTCAGAGGTTGGCTGACTTTAAAATGAACAGAAAATTAGATGGATTTTTTTTCTTTTTTACTCAGACAAGAGTAGGTTTACGTAATAAAATAAATTATGGTTTGAGTACTTGCTGCTACTGTTGCAAATCTGTTTGATTTTGGAAGGAGTTTTGCCTCAGACTCAATTTTTATAGGCCTTGCAATTGAAAATTTGAATGCTGTTGCCTGGATCAGATCAATTCATTTGCTGAACAAACCTTTACAGTCACGCTCTTTCACAGACAGAACTATGTGCACAAAGACTTGGCTCAGTTAAAGGTATGAGAACCTTGTCAGAATGGACAATAAGTGATCTATTCTACCATCAGCCAGGAGAAGACAACCTGGAAATCAGGGTGAAGTGCACAGTACTATGGGGAGAGAAGGTTAGGCTAAATACTATAAGGACTTGGAATGCAGCTTTTCCAGGTTCTTGAGTTTGTCTTGTGATAAAGATTAAAAGGTGAGGGGAATTTAGTGTGTGTGTGTGTGTTCAAAGGAGGTTGTTTTGGCTTGATTATTTTTTTTGTGATATGTGGAAAGTACAAAATCTCTTTCAGGTAACAATGACTCCCTTGAAGTCTGTGTAAGGCCTTTGATACTGACTCTGTATTTGCACATGACATTGCTGCATCTCGTCACAAAGAACACAAAGAGAAAACATATCACTGTCAACAAGTGACTTCTGTTCTGCATTGGTTTGTGAAATGTAAGCTGATGGAAACCTCTTGCATGCTCTTTAACACTGACCTAATTTTGTATTTAGAAACTTTATGAGGTACCTTTCTACAGGCAATCCCAGGTTTCAAGGCAAAACTCTTCTCTAGTTAAAGTTTTTACAGTAGCAACAGTACCACCACCTTACGTAATTTTTCTCAGTAATATAGACAGAAGGGTTGGTATTGCATTTAGGGGTGATGAACTGGACCTTGATTTGCTGTAGGAGTAGAAAATTGTTGTGTTCTGCAGTAGCTGATGTTGATTTCCAAGTGGCCTATTGCATGAAGCTGAGCAACATAAACCAGAGCAGAGCTGAGGTAACTAATGGGGAAGCACACATGTCACAGGTGGTTGGCTAGAGCTTGGAGGGGGTGTGAGCTGCAAAGAAAGCATGTGAAGCAAGCTAAGGCAGACTGGCCCTTTTGGTATCATGCACAAGGTCACCTGTGACCACAGATTTTACTTTGACACTTTAGCATTTGTCTCTGGATGAGAACTTTTGTGGAAGATCTCTTGGACTGATCAGCTGAGGGTATTCTCACAGTAACAGTAGTGTTAAAGTGTTTGTAGCTTCAGTCAGCATTGCAGGAGGTGCTTGTCTAGTATCCTGTTCTGCATGATAAAGACTGTACTGCTTTTATCATGTTACCTTGCTGATGGCTTGTAGGAATGAGTATTTTGTCCAGCTTCCTACTGCAGCCATCAGTGTTTGGTATGACTGGTGCTAAAATGCCCTGAAAATAAAAGTTACCTGAAGAGCTATGATGATGAGAAGAGAGAGGCATTTATCCTTCCTTAGCTTCCATAATTGCTGTTCTGCAAATGTTGTTTTAGATAGTTTTTATGCACTGCAGAGGAAGCTCAGGTGCCTTGCTTGGATGATGCAGTAGGCTTTCCAATGCCTAAAGGTCAGCCAAATTCCAAGGTGAGTGGTGGAATTTACGTTATTTTATTTGTTCACAGTTAATGTGTGTTCTGTTCTCTTGGCAAGGGTGTAGCTGGTCCTTAGAAGGAGAAAGGCACTTGCTTCTTTGCCTGAGGCTGGCTCTACCTTCTGGATTAGGTGGCACCCTTAAGGGGAGAGAGGGACCATCTCTCTCCTGACAGCAGCAGACCATGGAGAACTGCAGAAGGAAAAAGCTTCATGAGTGCAGGGTGGGGAAAGCAGAGGTGGTGAGACCAAGTCAACATAAAGCTTTCAGAAAGAGTGATGAATGAGGAATGCCAAGAAGAGCTAGGAGCAGGCGCACAGCCAGGGCTCAGCTAGAATAGGAAAACTTTCACTGAGGGTGTTCAGGGACCTGTGCAGTCTGTGGCAGCCCAAGACATCCCCTGAATGCTGCTGATCTGAAAGCAAAACTGAAAGAAGGAACCTGCCCTGTGAACATACTGTGGCTGGCTAGAGAGGGTTTGATCAAGCACTTATTTTTATTCTGCTTCATTCAAGAGGGATGGTAAATTTTCAAGGTTCCGTTTTTCTAGTTCATGTTTAAGAAGAACAAAGTTTTAGGCTGTAAAGGTTCCTTTGTAGTTTTGATCCATTCAGTGGCCTTTCTAGATACCAAATTAAATATTCAGGACAGTGCTTTAAAAAAGCTGGCCAAATTTTCTTGAAATTTGCAGTTTTGGCTGGAATACATGTTACTATTCTGTATAACTTCCGTCCAGCCCATGAAAAAACACCAGCCTTTTGGAGGAAAAGCAGTTACTGGGCTTTGCTTATGAATATGTTTATGATTTTTTCAGTTTGGTTTTGACATAATACTGGCATTGGTGACATTTTTGTTTCCTTTCACTTGTCTAGAAATAGAAAAATTTTAGAAATGTGCTAAGTATTTCATGCAGGCAGTGTTGCATTGGACACAGTTACATGATAAAGAGAAACATGAAATATATGCATCTGTATCTTGCACAGGATAAGGATCTTCAAAGAGCTATCTGTAGATCAACGGCCAGCTGTAAGGGGTGATCAAATAACCTGCTTAATTATACCAAAGAGGGTGAAGCCTTTTGGTACAACAGCCCTGGTTTGTTTTGCCATAGACAGTGTCATCTTGTGTGGGGTGCCAGTTTTGTGTTATCCCCATTTACATGTGCACATGAAGCTCCAGCACACACACATCAGTCTTCTCTCATGCATATGATAGAGCTGTAGCTGCTCTTAACTCCTCCATCATCCCACGCTCAACTCCTTTCAAAAAAAATTCTGAAAAGCATTGCACAAAATGCATACTCCAGAAACTAGACTCAGCTGAAAGCTTGGGGAAAAGGTTTAAAAGGGCATGGTGGGGCAAGGGGAAACCAATCCAAAGCCCACTGTATCTCCTTGTTGTGGCAGATAAGGCTCTATAAATAAATGATTGGTAAGCTTCCTGTCATGGACCAGTAGAGGTTGTATTAATACTTGCTATGAGGAGTAAGTTCCCTAATGAACTCTCTTCTTCCCTGAAACATTCCCAAGATTTCTAGCCATACATACACAGGGACACACATATGTAAGCTGTACAGCTCTTTGTATCTCCATCCTTCACAGAGGCTTTGTTCCTTCGTGATTCCTCAGTGGTGTAATAAGAAAGCAATAGAATAGTAAAAATTTGGAATTGACAGTTACTGTAGGTCTGGCTATGTAAATGTAAGCAGAGACTGTTTCATCCTGTTTGTTAACTAATGGCAAGAAAGGCTTATTTAGATTCTTATAAATCAGGTGCTAACTGTGTAAAGAGCTGAAGGACCTACCTTTGAGCATTTCTGATCCAATGCAATCCCAGGCAGAACAGAATGCATCCCTGTGCAAGAGTTTCAGGAGGGCACTAGAATGTGTAGCAACCTGCATCGAAAAATGAAAGGAAGAACAGGAGATGGCACAGGGCAACAGCAGGAGCTTTTGCCCATGTTAGTGACAGAGAGTGAGTTCACAGAAAGAAACATGAGGTCTTTTGTCATGAAATTGTGAAGTAGAAATGACAGCTTAGGACAATTGGTAAGTCAGGAGACCACAGCTGTGCTTAAAAAACAAGGGAAGGGAAGGGAAGAGAAGAGAAGAGAAGAGAAGAGAAGAGAAGAGAAGAGAAGAGAAGAGAAGAGAAGAGAAGAGAAGAGAAGAGAAGAGAAGAGAAGAGAAGAGAAGAGAAGAGAAGAGAAGAGAAGAGGAAAAAAAGTCAGTTTGATGAAGAAGATGAGCCAAGGAAAGTCTTGTGGAATTTTCATAAGAAGCAGCATTTCTGGACCTCTTAAGGGACAGAACAGTTTGAGCAAATGAGTTTTTGATGGATAGGAAATGAACAGAATATAAAATACCAAGCTTTAACTTTTCGGACTTGAGCTGTTTCTAAATTGTTTCCAAAGGTTTCATAGCCGTGATCATTTTTTCTAGTATTCTCAAACTTTCATTAAAATGATTGAAAGCTCCATTGCTATTGCTGGCTTCCTGACAGCTAGTTGTTACTGCAATCAACAGCTGCTTGAAGGAAGGCTTGATTAAAGTGTCACATAGTTGTAGTTAACTGGCATGTGACTTTTGTTTCTCCAGCAGACTTCCTTATCTCAAGCCTTTAATGAGGACCATGTAGAGGAGGGGTTTTTTCTCCTTGGGGCTCTTTTTTTTTTTAAGTGAAACTCTTGAACTTTTCTCTGAGGCAAAATTTGTTTGATGTTGAGTGTGTCTTATTCAAATGTCCTTGACATTCATATCAAAAGATCTTGTATAACCTGTGATGTAAACACACTAACAATGAGGAACTGAAACTTCTCCTCATATCATATTTTGGGTTATACACACTCCAAACATTAAAGCAGTTTAATTGTCTTCTGAGTGGGTAACAGATCATAATAATCATTAATTGTTATGACAGGAAAATATCTAGGACTTGCTGAGCTGTAAGAAGTTCTTCCCCTTAAAATCCAATTGTCTTGGTTTGGTAATTAGACTTAAACAATAGCTGAAGCTGGAAAGTGGACAAAGGATGTTGTCAGATAATGCTCTTATGAGGTCTTTTGGGACTAGCTTAAAATACTCACTGCCATCCTAGAAGAGACTGTGCATCATGGGCTGATTCTCATTTTTACCTGTGCAAGGTTTTCCAGGTCAGCTAAGAGCGACTGATGGAGTCAGTTCGAACCCAATTGACACTGAAAGTTAAGAAATGCTTGGACAATCCAGTTTGATGACTCAGTTGTGGGAACAGTAACCTCAAGCTGTGACACTGAAACAAACACCCGGGAGTGGCACAGTGAAACTGCACTGGCCACTTCCAAAGTGATTATACCCTAATGTTCCCAGTGCCTATTCAGAAAGGGGCTGATGAAGGCTTTGTTGGCAAGGAAAGAAGTCTTTTCTTTATTCAGAAGCTGTAGTGTGAACTTGCCATCCACCTGTCCCACCACAGGCAGTCCTGGGAGGAACATCCAAAGGGTTTTTTAAGGAGGGAAAAGCGGGTTAATTTCACTGTGCACGAGATAGGCTTGGAGAAGAGCCTCCAGGGTGTTGGGAAGAGAGAGCAAGTGCATGAGTGGCATAGGAAAGGGGTTAAAAGACAACAGTGCAAGGTGATAGTGCGGAGATGTACAGGAGTTCATTGTGGCTTGAAAGAAAGAGTATGGTGGAGCAGAGAGCCAGTGAAGGCAGTCCTCTCTGTGGTATGAGAGAAATACCACAGTAGAGATGTAGGAGAGGAATGTTGTCTCAGGACCTGAGCATCTGCTGTGGTAAAAAGGCCTCTGAGAGGCCTAAGAGGTATTTGGCATCGTAGATGAAGAAGAGTATTAAAATGTTAACTTCAAAGAACAAAGAAAGATGTGGAGTCTGGACTGATCGTTAGAGGGGATCCACCAGTCATAGTGTCAAAGGAGAAGACTGAGAGGTTGTTCAGCAGCTGGACTTCCCGACTGTCAGGTTCTGAAGCAAGTAGCTTGGTGTTAAGGGAAGGAATCTGCAAGGCAGCACGTTTGTGTCTGCTCATCCTGTGCTTGAGAGCTGCAAAGGCCTTAACATGAGCTAACTGTTAATATAAGTGCCAGTATGATATATCTGCAATATGAAGGATCATGTATACCACCCAACATGGCTTGAGTGGCCCAATTTCAAGTAAGTATTCATAGTCTTGGTCATATTTTTTAGCAGTTTTCTATGTGTTTAGTACAGATTGGAATTTCTCTCTTTATAGAATCATGGAATGGTTTGGGTTGGAAGGGATCTTCAGCATCAAGTACTTCCAAACCCTCCTACCACAGCCAGGGACACCTTCCACTGGCCCAGGTTGTTCAGGGCTCCATCCAGCTTGTCCTTGAACACCTCCAAGGGTGGGGCATCCACAACTTCTCTGAGCAACCCATCTCAGTGTCTCACCACTCTCAAAGTAAAGAATTTCCTCCTAATATTTTTCTAAACCTGCTCTTTCAGTTTAAAGCCATTCACCTGAAAGGTTGTCCTATCACTACCTGTCATAGTAAGGTCACTCTCCAGCTCTCTTGTAGCCCCCTTTAGGTACCAGAAGGCTGCTCTAAGGTCTCCCTGAAGACTTCCCTGGCTGAACAACCCCAACTCTTTCAGCCTGTCATCACAGGAGAGATGCTCCATTCATGGCCCTCCTCTGGACTTGCTCTAACAGGTCCACACTCCTTTTATGCTGGGTGCCCCAGAGCTGGATGCAGCACTCCAGCACTCTGGGGTCTCACCAGAGAGTGAGACCTGCCCATCTTGCCTGCTGGCCATGCTGCTTTTGGTGCAGCCCAGGGTACAATTGGCATGTTGCTGGATCATGTCAACCTTCTCATCCACCAAACACCCCCATGTCCTCCTGAGACCTGCTTTCAGTCTTTGTTTTGTTGATATTTGTTCATTTTTTTTTATTAATTTGCAACACATATTTTAATAGCACAATAATGTTTTACTTTATAAGGTTCTCTTGCATCCATGATATAAATGAACAGTGTGGTTCACGAAGATCATCTGGTTTGCTTGTGTTCAATAGGCATTAGCCCGTCACCTCCGGCCTGGAACTCTGCGTGCTGTCTTTGGGAAGGACAAGATTCAGAATGCTGTTCACTGCACAGACCTGCCTGAAGATGGACTTTTAGAGGTAAGCCTTGCTAGACAAACATCTTCTATATCACAGAAAAATGTAAAGTTAAATGCTTTCCTTGACACTCTTTTAAGCCAGTGTTTTCTATATGGAGTAGCTGTGTTGTAGAGCAGACTAGACACAAAAAGAGTTTATTAAGGGCATTTAACTCAGTTAATCCTGATACTGTAAAAAAATTCGTCCATGCAGTTTTCTTGAATGAATGTAGTACAATGAAGTATTCAATGTAATGAAACTCAAGAGTCTTCTCTTTGTCTGAATGTGTCCTTCCCAAAGAACAGTACCTAACAGTGCTTCTGTAGGGACATTTTCTTAGCCCTTTCTTGGATGACCAGCTTAACTCCTGATCTAGATTATCTCTACAATGAGCTTGTGTGGAGCTTGGAATATTACAAGCACTAGGGATTCAAATCCTCCAGATAGGGCCCAGGTTTTTTTGTAGACAGTCATACTTACGCACATCAGTTGATATTTCCTGTATTTTATATTAACTTACTGATTATTTGATTTTGGCTTTGCATGCCTTCATTAAAGCCCAATAAAATGAGAAAATGTTAAATTAAGGGAATTTGTAAAGACAGAAGTACTCACTATGAAAACCAGAACAAGCTCATTCACTGATTCTGTGCCTCAAAACTAAGGTCCATAGCAGGTGGTTGAACTGGTGTGTAATCTTGGATGGATCTCATGTCGATGGAGATGCTTTTCCAGTGCAGGCACAGCTTATGTTTTGCTGTCTATACATATTTGTGAGTGCTTTGCTGTCAGGCTATAGCAGAATCATGGAGCAGGGAGAGTTGTCCTACTTAGATAATTTTACATTGCCAAAATGGTGGTTTCATGGGAGAGTGAGGAAGAGCTAACTTCATCACCATCTTCCCCCATTAAATAACGTGTTGGTTAAAGTGCTTTTGCTAGGAAATCCCATCTAGTTTAAGGCACAGACTAGTGAAATTCAACACTGAGAATGGCAACCAGTATAAACAAAGTTGCAGCTTATTTTGAGTGTTTTCAAAATGTCATTAAAAGTTGACAACTTTTAGTTAGTTCCCTTAGGTTTTAAACAAGCGAACGGCATTTTTCACCACATGCCTGAAGTTCCTCAGCCATGGCTTTCCAGTGGCAGCAGAACAAAAGGCATAGCCTGTAAGGGAGAAATTAAACAGGCCAGCACTCAAAGAACATTTTAGTATTCCATCAGAATTTTCTGTCTCTCTCTCTTGTGTCCTAAGTCTGTTGCCTTTATGTTGGTGCAAGGCAGATTTTGCTGATTGTTTAAATTGAGTTTAGAGCTGCTATAAGTGAGGCAAGAATTGCTTCTCCAAAACAAAAACTGAGGCTAGAATTCTTTCTTAAAGGTCTCCATTACATGTGTTTGTCCTTTGAATCACGCAGCTCAGTCATAACCGAAGTTGTTGATCTAGTATTACTCTGACTACACACCTTGCAATTCCTAGTGCAGTCTGATCATTTTAACAGTCGTTTATTGATTGTATTTTTTTGGGAGAGGGATCTAAGATCTTTTTGTACCATAGGCATAATTGTATGCAGAATATGGCTCTTCATCAATCTGTAGTTTCTTCTGTAACAGCGCAGGTTAAGCCAGCAGTTGTAAAGGAAAATCACTCAAGGTTCTTCAGTGAATAAATAAAGCAGTAAATGTTTTGAATTGAGTGCAGTGGGTTTGTACAAAGAAAGCTGTGGCTGCACCTGTTGGTTGGTGTGTGGAGTATTTACCCTGTTAATGCTGAAGGAGCTTATTAGGTGTCCCTGCCACATCCTGACTCCTGCTGTGGCCACGTGTCCTGTGTGCCCAAGGGAGCCCGGAGGAAATGTGGAAGAACTGCTGCTGCTGACACTTTGTGGATAGAAAGCTGAATAGGTTGGTTTGTGTGTTAATGGGTTATGTGGCTTTTGAACTTCCAGAACCAAGTGGAGATGGAAAGGGGAGATCACTGGTTGACCAAGTATTCTATGATGGGCCTTAAATGCATAGTGTTTATGGAAGCACAACAGAAGCATGTTCCTGTGTAGAAGAGAACACACTGGTACCTTCCTGAGAACTCTGGTATCTTTAGTGCCAGACACTGTTTATCTTAAGATTTCTCCACCCTTTTCTGCAGTTTTCATCACCCAGTTTCAGACCTAGCTGAAATTTGAAGAATTTGCAATGACAGCTGCTGTCTCATTGTCCACAAATGGAGACTTCTTAGAGGAGATGAGATAGGTAATTGAGGATTAGATAAAATGCTTCCTGAAGTTAATAGCCAATCTCTAGGTGGTTTTGGTGTTTTGCACTTAATTGACTGTCACTGGGAAGGGCAAGGTTGTGACCTTTCTCCCAAAAATCATGACCAAGGAGTACTTGGTTAAAGGAGACAGAACAACACTTGGGAACAACAAGGACTAATTAACTAAGTAAGGGTCAGCTTGTGCACCCAGTTTAGAACACTATATTTAAATAATGTAATACAGCAGTTTTTCAGTGTTTTTCTCTTAGACTTCGTTTCCATGGACCTGAAAAAAGGAAAGTTCACTTTTAATCTTAAAACCCGCTCAAACAAACAAACCAACCCCAAAAGCAAATACAAGCACTTGCTCCCACCAGTATGACCCTTAACTCCTGTCTTTGTTCTACAAACTACTTCACATTTTAGGCAGTGACTAAAGAATATCAGAATTAATGAATAACTCACTTTGGCTCAAGAAAGGAGGGGAGATGCAGTTGAGCCTTAAATGCAACTGGTCACAGAAAAATCAGTATGTTTTCATTTGTAGAGCTGTAAATGCTCGTTTTATTCCTAGTTTAGTGATACAGGAGGAGTGTGAATATTGCCCTGAAATCTCTTAGATGAGTTGTTTCACTTACTGGGTCAGGTACTTACTTATTCACTTCATAGACTTGTGTGTCCTCTTATCAGTACAAAAGGTATTTTTACAAGTGACAATGGATAGACACAAATAGCTCAGAACAGTCTGTTTTCTCAGCCTTGTCGTCAGTTTCCCATTTTAATGAGGAAAGAAAGGAGGAAGAATAGAGAAGGGAGACTGATAGCAATGGAGTATTTGTGAGATGAAGCTGTTTCATGATTGAAGGTTCAACCAGCAGCTGATGTTGTGTAGGACATTCAGTCAGAGCAGGCGGTTGCACTTGCTTCCCACATCCAAAGCAGGTACATCTCTACCTCTTGTCAAATTTTTTTTTCTGTTTTGTATAAAGCAAGTACTATTTGGAGAAAGCAATTACTGTACTCATCTGCTTTCATGTTCCGTCTGAGTCAGGTAGAGCTAGGACTGGAACATGCATATTTTGTATGCCGAGGAACTGCTCTGTTTAGCAGACTAGAGATGTGTCATCCATATGTGGTGAAAGATGATTCTGTTTCTCAACTCACTGTCTTTGACCTGAGGAACATTTCTGATAATTATCTTGTTGAAATAGAATGATATAGATGCAAACCATTGAATCTGATGAATCATCATTCTCTACACAAAACAAGTTTCCTTAAAATTGGTCATTCCTGGAATTGTTTTTAATCAAAGTAATTATAAAAGATATTGTGGCTACCAGACTTCACAGTTTGTGTCCCTCTTTAAAGAAGTGAAGGCAAAGTAAAAATCAGTCATAAAGGGCTTATTCACATCACTGAAAGTACAGTGAGTAAAACTTCCCGCAGAAGGTGGTGCTGTACACACACCTCAATTTTCTGGGTCTGAAGTGGCTCAGTACCTTTCAGATTATGCAGGAAACCACATAATTTAAAAACTGGTAGCCTAGAACTGCAGTTATAACAAAACCAGAATTTCTGGGGTTTGGCATGCTCTGCCTGTAACTTGTTGCTCATACTGTGCAGGTCAAGGTTTTTGGTTTTGTTTTTTTGTCTGTGTGAGCAGTTCCATGAGGGCATTTGCAGTGCAGAAGAACACTCTGGGGATGATAGAATGCACACATCTGGGGTAACCTGAAAGGTCTCTGCATTGCAGTGCAGCCTTCTGAGCCACCCACGCTGGCTTTGTGTTCCTGTGCTATGGTGTTGGGGCAATCAGTTTCATGGGGTTTCTTTGCATAATTACAAAGTCCTTAATAGTCATATATGTGTTTGTGTGTGTGTGTACTTAGACACAGAGGGAGAGGATGCCTCTCTCAGTGAGATATGCATGAAAAAGGATTTGCTGTGGGATGGATAAAACTTGAGTTCTGGGTGAAACAGCCTTCTCTCCGTTGCCGAGGGCGACGCTGTTATTAGGTGACTAATCCTTGGACAATATCGTGACAATTGCTGCTGGTGTGTGCTTACCCATGCCTTTGTGTGCCTGCTAGGCTGCGAGTGGAACGGCAGAGGGGGGTGATCTCTCAAGCCACTTTTCCTGGGAGTGGGGGACGTGCCTGCTGCCTTCCCAGTCTTGTGTCCCCGCGGCGCTCTCAGCGCTGGTGCCCCAGGGTGCTGCGTGTGCCACCGCATGGCTGCCGGGTGCGTCAGGCTCCTCCTTGGGCATCGGCACCGTGGAGACAAGTGTCACTTTTCAGTGTCATGGGCAGCTTTCCAGCCAGGCAGGAGCGAGGACCTCCTCGAGTATCGTTTGCTGGCCTTCTCCCTTGCCTCAAAGCTATTTGTGGCACTCACCGACATGAAAATAACCTATCAAGGGGCGATGACTTTGCTGTTATCAAAGAAGATTGGGTTTCATCTGTCTTCTGAGAGAGCTGTCATGGTGGCTGTTTTATTCCCTATCACTTCTTTGAATTTCAGCTGTGCAGTAGTGTTCAGGTGTAGGGCTGGGGACTGGCAGACTGTGCAACAAACTGCTGGAGGCTCTTTGTTCTTTTGTTCGGCCTTGCTCCAGTGAGACTAGCTTACTGCTCCTAGAGCGTTAAAGCAAACAAGTAATAGCACCTAGGGACAGATCAGCTATGGTGATCTGCTGGACAGAGGCTCACACAGCTCTGGCACTGGAAGTTCAGCTGCCTGGATCTGGTCTTGGAGAGATGAGAGGTGATGTTGTACAGTAAGTAGTAACAGGTAGTGTTTTGTCCAGGCAGGAGCTGTGGACAATGAAAACTGTGATAGTTTTCCTCAGACTTGGTATAAACTGAATGCTCTGCTGAGTGTTACGAGCTGTGCTGTTCCTAAGCTTTTGGTGCACCTGATAGAGGCCAGCTGTCCTTGGTCTGGCATTCCAGATCATGCCAGGAGAAGCATGTCTTATATCTCCTTTCCTTTTCCATTTATTCAGGGAGGCTAAGGGCAGGGTGGTATTTTAGCAAGCTGTTCAGGACAGGAGAGCACTCACCTTGGAGGGGGAACACAGCACATGCTTCCCATAACCACTTCCTCTTACAGAGGCACTCTGCTGGCTGCCAGCTTGCCCTTTCCTGTGTGCTGCCTCCTTGGCTGCTCACTGCCATTGCCTGGATGTGTGGGTGTGCTCCCTATCATCCATCCACCCTGGAAATGCTTCCAGACCACTAATGAGCTGAACTGTAGGCTGAGGTTGAAGTGCAACAGTTTAGGACAGAAGGCATCAGAAGGATATAGCTCTGTTAAACTAGTCCTTTTTGGTGCATTGAGGTATAGTCCAAGCAATTTAATAAAGCATGTCAATGAGTAACTCTCAGAAGCATCAATGTGCTTAGTGTGGAATTTGTGTGTGTCACACTCGGAACAAAGGTCTCCTGCATTGCTTGTTACCGATTAACTTGTCTGGTATTATGCAAGCTGCCTCTGCCAGCCGAGAACTAACTCTCCCCATTCACAGAGCAGCTCAGTTTGTAAAACATTACACAGCAGAAGTGCATAGCATGGCAATGAACCTTTCACTGAGGGCATTTCAGCCATCCGCATTTCCCTCAGGAGTCTTTAAAATATTTTCATAAAGAAGCCATTGTTTCACTCAGTCATACAGCAATTTTGCAATGAAGTCGTTTATTAGAGGCCCATACTGAGCTGTATAATCCAGGGTAAAATGCTTTCCACGGTTTCCAGTGAAAAGTAATAAAAATTGAGTGGTTTGGGTGAGGTTGGCTTTAGTACTTTTTTTCTCCCAAGTTTTCATCCGAGCAGTAGCTATTTTTGTGTGTGTTTGGAAATTTCAATCTCTCCTGGTACAAAATGATTTCTCGGGAGGTCTATCAGATAATGGTTATTATGATTCAAGTGCTTCTCCATTTAAACTTTCTGAGACTTTTTATCCAACAGCTGTGGGAACAGGTTGGAAAGAATCTGGAAAGCAGGAAAACTTAATCTTACTTGGTAGTGTTTTTGCATATCAGAGCATGTTAGCCAGCACTAGAATGCTGTCTTGTAATGTTTCCTGATGCTATATATATATATATACTTACACAGAGACCTAAGTAATCTCTTTGCCTAGGCCTATCTGAAGGAAATTAAGAATTAAAAATAGCAGCAATAGGTGGATGGATATTGGAGATGTTGGTGATTTCTGTTTTTAAAATTATTGTATTATTATGTCACGTGCAGCCTCATTTTGAGCATAGGTTGTATAATTATTATACCTGTGGGCCAGACAGGCAAACTAAACCAGGAACTTGTTTAAACAGAGTTGTGAAATAGTTCACCTCTTGTGCTTCCACTTCTGGTAAAATCTGAGGTCCAGTTACCCCTTGTTCTGCCAAGTCTGAGGTTTATAAGTGCCAGAGAGAAGAAGTTAATGAGTGTGAACTAAGCAGCTGCCAAAGCTCTTTAAGTTTCACCTGATCCTGAAGGTAACCTATGTGATAAACAGGGCTTGGCTTTTGGCACGTGTTTGTGTTGCGCTGAGCAAAGTAATTTTGTGGAGGGGAGGTCAAGGTGGAGGGAAGGCGTGACACTTCTTGATAACTCATCTGAGGCCCAGTTTGTGTCTTTGAAGCCGCTGCCTTCTTTCTTTCCCTCAGCATGTTCTCATTTTTAACCAAAAAGCCCAGGTCCTCTTTCCGTTTCTTCTTTTCCTCCAGTTGAAGTAGAACAACAGTTAGGCTGCAACTCAGCTGCATCATGGCCAAACTACAGCAAAAAAGACAAAAAAGCCCGGGGGAACAGCTTATACAGCAAGAGCAGTAGGGGCATGCTGTAGTTGCACAGCCACGTAAAAGCTCAGAATATCCTTCATTTCTGGAGCAAGGGGCCATGTACCTAATTTGGGGGGTAAGAGAAATGTTGTTCTGTAACACACATGCTGTGACCTGCGCATAAATTTTTATGTGGTTTCCTATTATTGACCTCAGCCAATTGAACCTCCTACCTCTCTCTCTCAGAGGTTAAATATACAAATGATTAGCTCTGCTCCTGCTTCCTGTGCAGTGTTTACCTCTTCCCTTCTCAATGCAGCCTCCTTCACTGACTACCATCAACCAGGAGTAATTAGGAGGAGAACTTAAGTCAGCTATTTTCATACATGTGTTGAAATATTTGTGGAATATGAATGGAAAAACCCAAAGCCAAATGTGTTAATATGGATAGAAAACTGTGAATTAGGTTTCCTGTCTGTCATAGATGCTAATACCATGGGATATATTGAGCTTAGAGTTTGTCAAGGTCTAGAAACTACTTCTTCTTTCGTAGTTAATAATAGCTAATGTTTCAAAGCATAGTCTCATGCCACTACTGGTTTTGTGCTGTCGTGGTGCTGAGGGCTTAGACACTGTCTGTGTTGTTCCTGTGCTAGCAGCTGTGCAAACACAAAACAGGATGGCAGTGGTCACCTGGAAGGATGTTGGCTGTAGTCTAGGGCTTCTTGAAGTCACTCAGCATCTTCTGGTAAGAGTTGCATTCTTCCTCTTCGTCTTTAACCCCTAAGTGCACTGGCACATAGGCAGGAATGATGCATCCACAACTATTCCTGAGATACACTGATGTATGTCAGCAAGTCTCTGAGCAATTCTCTGAAGTATTCAGAGAATACTCGCTGAGTGGGCAAGTTTCCTTCCACATTGGTGCCACTTAATGCTGTTCTACTGCGGAGAAACAGTGTGCCAAGACCCTCCAGCCACAAACCAGGAACTGTGAGCTTGCTCAGATAGCTGCCTTAGCCCAGCCATTGAATAGTAACTTGTCCAGTCCTGCCATGGCAGGACATGGTTCAGCACTCAGCAGCAGTGTTGAAATCACTGAAAGCTGATGAGACTAGAAATAATCTCTTGGCCTCTTAGTACTGACCCATTCCATGGGGCAATGGAGCTTTCTAGATTCAGTGACATCTCTCAGAAGGTACTTTGAGCACTGTGCTGGGGGAATTTATGCCATTAGTTTGGTGGGATGTTTCCTGTCAGCACAGTGAGCCACAGTCAGCGCAGGGGCTTGTGGTGGTACATGCAAGGCCCCTGCTGGTGGTGCCTTTGATTGTTTCTTTCAGGATATTTTGTTTCTGTCTCATCTTCATAATTTTAATAGTGTTGCCATGTGCACCTCTTGGGTGTCCTGCACAAATAATAATGTGCTGAACATCAGGGTTGCTCAGGAAGGGCTTTAAATGCTGGCTGCCTTCTACTTTATTTATTTGTTTGCTGCTTCCATCCTCACTTAAATCTGTGATATGGTTGGCAAACATGTTCTTGTCTCTGTGTTATCACTTCCTCCTCTCTTGACCATACTGTGGTAGCTCATGAGGACCACGACTGTCAGTGCTCCATGAGCAAGCTGGAGAGCCTTTGCTCAGCATTGGCAATGCCTGTGGCTTGTATGAACACATCCAAACCTGGCTTTACTTAGATACTGCAGGAACAAGCAGCAGGGGCCCTTTCCAGTGTTTTTATCCAGTGCTTGGGATGTGTTTGCAGCTTGCACTGACACCTGTGGGGCACTTATGGTGTCTTGTCTCACCTCAGCTCTCTGCTCCAAGGGCATCCTACAAGATCTCCACAACTCCTGATTGTGAGGCAGGCAAGCAAGTGTCCCTCGAGATAAGTGTGAAGTGCAGAGGCAGTGATCCTGACCACTCAGTGAGCTGCTCAGGAGCCTGAGGAAAGCAGTACTTGCTGTCATGTTGTAGTTTGTCACATCTGATGGGAGATGGGATCTTACACTTTATTTCATTCCAGTGGCTCTACCAGGCCAGTAATATGTTCTGATGGTGACAAAAATGTTACTAAATAAGTAGTAAAACTCCAGGTGGAAGAGTCCTGGACTAAAATGTTCAGCTCCAGCTATAGAGAAGTTGGCTTATGATGGGAACTGAGAAGATTCAATGAACCTGTACCTTCTTGTTAAATCTACAAATATCTATACCTCAGAAATCAGTGATCTTACTCAGCACAGTAGTTATGTATGATATAAAAACAACATCTTGTTATTTTAAAGTAGTTTTGGAGTTCACTTATTTTTCTTAGGGTAAATAGTGTAAAACTCACTTTCTTGGTATTTGTGATTGTCGTATAATGACCTACTGTCTTGTCTTCTCATTTCCATACTGTTTGGAATTCAGATTTTTCTAATCTTTTATTTTATGGTACAGTTTCCAAATAGCTTACCTTGCCCTTCTCTTCCACTGTGTTTTCGGAGTTGAACATAACTATACACAATTTTTGAGGTGACTGTGTTAACAGCACACGGTATAAAAGCACAATGTGCTCTGTGTTATCCTGTAGCATTTATGTAATAAAACCTTCCTTTGTGAAGCTGGTTTGTTTTGGTACATAGGGGTTTTTGTCCCAGCTCTACCTAAGAAGTTAACTTGGATAGTTGAAGTGCATGTGTACAAATTGTTCTGTCTTGGGCAGCCTGGCTGGCTTTATTACTTACATTATGTGATGCTTGAGAGAGAGGCAGGAGTGATGAACTTGCCCTTTTTTTTTTTTTTGAACAAACTAAACCCTCTTCAGGTTTGTTTGGAAAATAATTCTTTATTTTCAGAACACATAAAACACTGAGTAAGTAGACTATTTTCTTTGACAACCAGTTTTCTTTCTGGAGTGCTTGTGGCTGAAAGGATGGTATGAATCCATGGGGATTTTGGTGTGTTAATCTAATGATTTAGTCATGTGAATCAGCTGAGTGAACTGTAGCTGCAGTGTGGTTTAGGTGTTAGCAAATGTGCTTGCTAACAGCATTAGCAAGTTCGTGCAGATGTACAAACCAATGTTAATGGGCAGAAAAAGCTTTTTGTCTCCTACTTGTGACCTCAAACTGAGATAACATGTAAAAATTTATCAGATCTAGATGTTTGTGGAGAGTATACTGATGCTGAAACTTTGGGTCAGCAAAGACTCTGGATCGTGCACCTGGATGCCTACACTGACCAAAAGAGATCAAATGTTGTGGCGGTTTTGCGGAGAGGGTGCTGGTGTGTGTCTGTCTGTCTGTCTCTCTGGAAGGCACCAAGATTCCTAACAGGCTCTAAATGAATACAGGGATGAAAAAGGCTTCTGTCTCCCAGCTGCCAGTTTTGGTTCTGCAGAGATGAGGAAGGACTGAAAATTTACTGTCACCTTTCTGGTGATGGATGAGAAGTGAATCTGTGAACTCAGCCCTCTTCTTGCAAGTGTGTTACCCTGTCAGCCTTCTGGCGTCTGCCATGAAGGAGACTAACAGGGTCTCTTACCAAAAACTGCCAGCCCAGGAGAAGAAAGGGAATGAGAGTTGAGGTACCTTTTCAGTGCTGGGGTTTCTTTGAGGCTGTAGTTCTACCTGTGTGGAGCGCTGCTACAGCCCAAGGTGTGCCTGGGTCTGGCCTGTAGACAAAAGCTCTGACTCCAAAGCTGCTCAACAGGCACCTCTCATCAGCACTGCTGTTTGACTTGTTCTCTGGACAGAAGGAGAGTTCAGTTTTAAGTGCCTATAATTCTTACACTTGGAATCTTCAGCACACTTTGTGTCTGTGCTTAATACCAAGATCTTCTGCTCTCTCTTGGAAAACTGGCTGTCTCACTTGATTTACTTTCCTCTTTTTAATTTTGCTTGGCCTTTCCATGCACTTAGGGCACACATTGTTCAGATGATTCTTGCTTGTGCTCAGCCAGGGCATTAGCCTGGATTTTGTTATTACCTGCTGTATTGGCTCCTGAAGCTTTGTGGTAACGCATGGAAGTGCTCAGAGAGAGCAGCCAACTTCATTTACATGAGTTTTGCTGGGAGTGTGTGTGTCTGAAACAAAAGTTCATGAAGCAGCTCTCAGCTCCTCCTCAGTAAAGCAGTTTATGGGGTTAGAGCCAGAAGGTCACGGTTATTCACTCGTTCTTACTTCCTGAGCATTATTGCTATTTGTCCCTGAACAGGAGCTAGAGAGGGCATAGCTGCATGCTGCAAAGCAGGTAGACGGTTCCTGGGATCTGCAAGGGGAATACTGATGTTGAATTTGATCCTGTCTCATCCTTGGGAAACAGTGAGCACACCTGAATGTTAGCATCATTGGAAGGGCATTTGGGTGGCATCTCTGAAATGTGTTAGGTTGGTTTCAGATCAGCTCCTGGTGTGGATTTGTGCTGTCGCCCTTGGATCCTGTAAAGATCAGAGGTGTGCTTGGCTTAGAGAAGCTGACCTTGCCCTTGGTCAAATGTGAGGCTTGTTCAGATGTTTTGTACTGGCACAACTCTCCTTTCTGTGGTTTGGACTATGCTCAGACCTTGGGAAATAGAGGAACTGCATTTCCTAAAATACAGGGTATTTTGGAGTACCTTATCTCCATCTGGATGCTTGATGCAAGTTATCACCAAGTCCTGGATGCCCTTGAAAAAGAGACTGGTACTTTTAGATGGGGGCACTCCAAATCTCTTAGTAGTGCTGAAATCTTGGTTCTTCTGAAGTCTTGATTCTTTTCGTAACACCACATCTGTGGTCATGTGAGTGGGTAACCAAGTTCTGATGGTTCTTGTCCAGCACTGCCGTGCTCCTGAGGGTGAGGTTCTTGGAGAGAAGGATCCTTCCTGCATACCACAGATACGCCAGCTCTTAACTGGTTTTACTGGGAGCTGGGTGGAAGCTGACCCACATAAAGATAATTATACATAAAGAGAACATACTGGCACCTGGTTTTGTGCAGTGTATGAAATGTAGTGTTGCTTGTTCTGATGTCTGTGCCTTGCCAGTACAGTCTGTGTGGATCTTGAACAATCCAATAAAAGCTAATTGAGGAGGAAGAGGTTTTGCACAGGTTGTAAGTAAACTGAGGGTTGTGCAGCCCAGCCTGGGAAAATTGGTTGCACATAATCAAAGGGCCTTTGGAGACTAAAATAGCACAAATCCTTTTGTTGCTAGTGGCAAGTGAGCAGGCATTGGGCAAGGCCAGCATTCACCTGTGTCAGTGTGTGATGCAGGGGTGGATCAGTACTTAAATCCCAGCGGAGGCCACCGAGCTTCAGCTGAGGCAGCCCAGGCAGGGGTGAGAGCTGAGTCAGCTCTATTAAACCTGCTCCATGGCAGGGAAACGGGGCCTGTGGTGGCAGCAGTTGTATCAGCACCTCAGGCTGAGGCTGGACACAGTTACTACCTAGGAAGAAGCACTGCATTTGGCCTTTTACTTCACTCTTGGTACAGCTCCACCCACACCGAAGGTTGTGCCTGGCCCATGCTGGACAGCTGCCCTTGGTGAAGCTGGGAACAGAAGTCCAGAAGTGCCAGTGCTCAGAGCTGTAAAATTGGTAGCTGGTGTGTGTCAGTGCAAGGGTTTGTACAGACACAGTCTTAAAGGCTTGGGTTGTTAAATATATGTGTGTCTCTTTCCCCCTGGTTTTTATTTTACTAGTGCTTTTGTGTGTCTGTCTTCTGAAATGCAGGTGTCCCATATAATAAGAAGGGAGATAAAATTCACTTTAATGGCTACAATTATACTTAACTGTGCTGAGTCAATCTGGCAGAAAGAACAACATGTTCAGACTGGCAGTTTATAATGTAATGTCTTATTAGGTAGTAAGGAAAGCAATGCCTTCCTGAGGAGAGCGGGTAAAGCATAGATTAAAAGAAAGAAGCTTGAAGGCAATGCATGTTTTAATTTGGGCTGGTGAGATGTCACATCTTGAGGCCCATGCCCTGCCTAGAGTCCCTCTGCCCCCAGGCTTGTTGGCCAGCCCCAGCCCCGTGAGGCTGTGTCAGCACCACACGTGAAAGGTCATTTTGGTATCAAGGCTGTTGTGTACCCAAAGCACTGGTGCCGAGCAGGGTGCCCAGCCAAGAGTCTACACCTGCTTGGGGTGGGGTGGGGTGGGGTGAGGTTTTTTTGGACTTTGGTTGTTTGGGACTTTTTTTAACCATGCTTCAGTTTTCTAGTGCTGTATTGCTAGTAGGTGTGACAAATTACAGCAGCATTTCTAATGGGGGAAGGGGACATGTCGGACCAGGTGCATTGAGGAGGGTGTTTCTTTTGGGGTCGTGGTCCTTTGGTAGCAGAGTTGTCCTGAAGCCTGGGACAAGGTGGGTTTTTTCAGTGGGCGGCTGCAGGGCGTGTGGCTGGGATAGCTACTGCCCTTCCTGCCTGGTTAATTAGTGATCTGAGCAGCCATCCTGCTTTCACTGATGTGGGACGGGAAAGTGATTGGGGCGGGGATGTTGGGTAAAGGTTTGTTTTTGCCTAATTTCATATGCAGTTCCTAGGAGTGTGTTACATGAGCCCTTTTTGACATTTGCTCACTGAAGCAAACACAAGTACCATAAGTTTTCCACAATGGTCATCCCAACCCCTGGAATAAGCCAGAATCTTTATTAATTGTTCATGCTTGGACTTTGCACTCAGATAGAGAATTAAAAGGCAGTAAAGTACCTAACCATGAGTTGGGTCTTAGACAAATAAAAATTGGGAATTTTCTTTAGTTTGTTGGTTGGTTTGGGGTTTTTTGTTGTTGTGTTGATTTTTTTTTAATTGGCACAGACTGTTCACCTAGGAACTGAATTGTAGGGGCAGTTGATCCTACCAAACCCTGAGCCATGCAACAAGAACCCCACTCCCCACCCAAAATGGTAGCAGTACAAACCCATCAATTCATGGGAGCCAAAATGACTTGGCATTCCTGCAGTTCTTTTTGCAGGTGCAGTGTCCATGAGGGAGTATTTTAGGGCTTTCATCACAGCTTTTTTAATCCTTGCTATAAACATACAGCAGCAAAAGAAAGAGCTGAAGGTGCAATTTCTGCTGGCAGCTGCTCCTTGGGAACAACATGGAACAGCTAAAGGGGTGCACTAACCACCACAGCATACCATAACTATACCTTTCCTTCTAGCAGATGGCAAACAGTTTAGCATCTTGCTTTTCCAGGATTGTGTGTTCCAATTAGGAAGTCTTTATCAAGCTCCTTGCTCTAGGATAGTCCTGTTTTGTCACTTTACATGGAGTTCTCCCTGGTAATCTGCATCATGCAGCCCAAAGTGAGCCTGACTCCTGCATGAAGCCAGCTGCCACATTTTGTCACATCTGAGCAGCCCCAGCAGGGACAGCCTGTCCTCAGCCCTGGCCACCGGCCCAGCAGCAACACAGAGCAAGTGGCAGCCCTGAAACTCTTGTGGTTTCAGTGTGCAGCCTCCCTTCTGGCTGCTGGAAGCTTTAACCTGCGCTGAGGCTGAACAGTTTTCTATGTTGGGTTGTGTCTGGGACACAGAGCCTGTGCCTTCAGAGGTAGAGTGTGTACAGTAACAGGGAAGAGACTTTTTGGGATCCTGACAAGCATTGGCACAGGGGCCACAGCAGCCTTTAATCAAGGGGAGGGAGAGGGGAAAACAAGTAACTATCAGACAGCAGCGCTGATGTGTAACAGCTCAGTGTTTCAAATGTTTCAACTAGCTTTTTTGTTTGAAACAGGTGCAGTACTTCTTCAAGATTCTGGACAACTAAGAGGCTCCATCCTCACCCACTGCAACAGACACGCACACAGAACTGTGTGTTCATTCATTTATTTGTCCAATGTTTCAACCTGACTGAAATACAAGATCAACAAGAGCACTGTACTCCTGGCTATTATTACATGTTAGAACATAGAGTTTTGCACTTTAGACAACATTTAACACCATTCTATGGGGTACTGCATTGCTTTTATAAAGTTTAAAATAAAGATTTATTTTCAAACATGTGACTTTGGTTTATTTCATACATTACACTTTCTTGCAGAAAAAATAAAATTGTACAACTGCATAAATATAAAATTCTTCCACCATGAAAATGGCTAAAACATTCAATAAAGACATTAGCACCACAGTGTGCGATGCCTTCAGCAGGAAAAAAAAAAAAAGAAAAAGAAAAGAAAATATACAAAGCAAAGAGTTATGCCTATCACTGAGGAGAGTGATAGTCTGACCCAGTCTCTCACACAACATACTGGAGGATAAGGGAAGAGGTGAAGAGAGAGACAGCATTCGCTACAAAGCACAGTACACAATCACCTATTCTCTTTAACTTCACTTAAGTTAGTTTCCCTGCCACCCCTCCAAATAAAATACCCTAACACCACAGAAAAGCCAGAAGCCTTATGGAGTGCTGTTAAATATCGTCTCACAGGTGGGCCTTTCTTTGAAAAGGAACAAAATAATGAGAAGTTTCATGCCAGTTCTAGTCCCATTGAGTATTTACACCTTGGACAGCAAAAGTCTTTGCTCACAAGAAGTAGAAAACAGATACAATACATGGCTTGAAAAATAACCAGAGTATGCACCTATAGTACTGTACACTAAATAAAATACACAAGGCAGCAATACTTAGGGGCCAGAAACACTGCTTACTACAAGTCAGTTATGGAATCATAATTTACAGTAAAAATGGGCATGTCCCAAGGCTCAATTTTGTTTTCTTTTGTCATTTACAGTAGAATAAATATTTGTCGCTATTGCTACACTTTGTTTACATTCTAACCTAGTAAATGCAGAAAGCTAGTGTAAAGCATATAGATTACGTGTAGGTCCCATACGTATGACAGTTTGTTCAAGACTAGTAGGTTTTCTTTTTTGTTCTTTTTTTTTTTTTAACCTTTTTTTTAAATGGCTAGGAGGAGGAGGAGGAGGGGGGAGGAAGAGAGTTGTGCTTACGATCAGCTGCTTTTAATGTCGAATTTAATATCAAAGCGTCCCTGGAAGCGGTCCTTGTCGCTGTAGACGATGTTCTGCCCGAAGGCCCTGCACTCCACGCGCACCTCCATGTCGTAGGTCAGGTTGGTGAACTGCACGGCCACCAGCGGCTGCAGGTACCGCGGCTGCAGCAGCTTCCCGTAGTAGGGGTAGTACTGCAGCCCGAAGCCGGGGTAGCCGCCCATCCCGTAGTACTCCACCGTGCCGATCTTGTCCGCGTCTTCCTCTCGCTGCAGGGAGGAAGAGAAAGCACAACCCAGTGAGGACCGCCCAGACTCCGCCTTTGGCGGCCCTTGGCTGTATCAGCAGCTGGTTTTCTGCAGGACCCCGACCTCCCTTTTGGTCCCCAGCATGACGGCTTAAGAGCGTCCAGTGGTTCGGAGGATGTGCCAGCACTGCCTGAGCAGCACACCAACAACAGCACCTCCCAGCACACATCAACCAGCAAAAGGGCTTTGCTTAATTTAAAGCCTCAGCCACTTGACACAGTTAGAAACCACCAGAGCCTCCTGTGGTACGAATGCACAGGCTTTGGCTACTAAAACTTTGCTGTTTCTCAGCTGCTTTATATGTGCCACGTGTGAAACACCTTCCCTGGAAGCCTTTTTTCAGCTCCAGCACAGCACTTGGAAGCAAAATGGCTACTTTTGAATATACCTTTATCTTGCCCTGCTTTTACCCCACACTGTGAGAGCAGCACTAACTCATCCATCAGGGGTTTGAGAAACTGCTGTTCCTGAGAGGGAAATACCCCTAGTAAGAACCACCCCATTTGTCTATGGAAAGGCAGGCAGCAGGAGTAACTACACCTGGACAAAGGCTTAGTCATGCCCTGCAGCTTCCCAACTCTGCTCTGTTGCATTTCAACTTACCTTGGCAGTGCAATGGACAGGGATGAGATTTGGGTTGTATTTTGCCATAAGCTCAGGAGGGAGGCTTTCATTTACTGGAGCCTAGAGGAAATCCAGAACAAGGGCATGTTACACACAGGACACTTCTCAGCAGATTGGAGCACCTTTGCAGCAACAAAAATCAACAGCACCAAACACACATCATGAACTGGAATCCCTTCTAAGCACAGTTCAGAGGCAACAGCTCTCACTGGTTCTTGGGACAGACAAGTAGCATAACACAACTGGAAGCAGGGGAACTTGAGTCTGGGTTTAATTCCATGGTGTTCCTGGGGAAAGTGTTTAATGGCAGAGTGTCTATAGCTAGTGGGGCTTGTTTATGCAAGCTCAGGCAGTGGCACGATTGCACTGGTGCAGGATTTGCCACCTGCCTGCCAGGTGTGTGCAATCAGGACTGGAAATGCACAGGAAAGAACAAAGTGTGGCAGCCTCACCCTGACACTGCTGAACTTCAACACCACTGCCAAGGAAGGACAAAAGCTCTGGGTATATCAGGGAAGGGTGTGAGTGCCAACTCTCATAGTCCAGCCATTAACCCAAGCTGGTCTTTGGCGTTTTAAAGTGCAGCAGTATTGCTTGACAGCATTGCGGTTTCAGATCTGCTTTACAAACACTTTTCCCAGTGCAATAACTATGAGGTCTCTGCTGGAGTGTGGAACCACAAAAATAAATACTGCCTTGGATATATTGTTTCTAAATGAAATATGCCAAGTCATTCCTTAACTAGACCCTGCTGTCTCGTGCATTTTGGAGGTCTCCTCCTGAGCTCCATGGCAAAAAAAAGTGAGGAACACACCAAACCCTTCTCTTTCCCAGTCATCAAACACACATCTCATGCCAGCCATCACAGTACATTCTGCAAAAAGTTTCCACCATGGATCAGATAAACCAAAATTCTACTCATTTATTTTAGCACAGGACAGGCTCCCTTTGGAGAAAAATGTTCCTCAGGACTCATTAGACAGCACCATTCCCCATCCTCAAGTGCCTTGACAGATGGAGGTGAAAGTGGTGTAGAACACCGTTTGCACTGTTCTCCATCCAAAAGATGAGGTGGCAGGTTTTGCACACCACCTTATTCAACAGCACATGTTTTGTCACTGAATTCTTAAATGAAATTTTTAGCATTTTAATGCATTGGGGAAAAAAACGGAAGGAAAAGCCATGAATGTCCAGATTAACACTCTTCTGCATACTGCAAACTTGCCTTTGGGTGAAGGACAGAGCAATCAGGTGGCAGAGATATCCTACAGCCTCTGGAAAACTACATCAAATTAACTAAGACTTCCTCACCTTTCTTGCAGCTGTACCTGACTTTTAAATGTAGTTTACTCTTTAGAGCCTGTGTTTCACCCTGGTATTTAATATTAGCATTTAATCATTTAATTAGGCAGTTTAAGCAAGGCAGGCAAGTCTACACTGTCTGAGGAAAAGAATGGAGTGGATCAGGGCATAGCAAAATGTACTGATGTTATTACAGACAGAGTTGTTCTGGGATGGTCCCATGGAAGCATTCAGGAATTTAAAATGGAATGTAGCATTTGAAGAAAATGCCCCCCCTTTACAGCAACTCCAGTAGCAGGCTCAGAAGTTACCAGATAAATAACCAGGAGGTTGCACTGTGAGGTTCACTGCTTCTTGTTACCAACTTGCAATGCACAACTTTCACTGCTTTTCAATTAAAAGCCTTTTTAAAGCAAATTACTCAAATTGTCTCACAATTTACCCTCTGCATTTACCAAAAAGCAGGCACAGCAAATCTGCTGCCAGTCCCTCCTCCTGATCAGTAGCTTCTGATAGAAAGGGAAGTGAGATACTTGCCTGAGGTTTGAAGCCAATAATTCTGTTGAGCTTGACAAGGATGCAAGGTTTGCCATCCTTGTAGCCATAGGTGGGATCATTTAATCCAGAACAGTTTTCCAGCCATTCACGTTTGAATTTGCAGACCTTCTTCTGGCCCTGGGCATCATTGTATGGTCCTCTCTCTTTGTATTCAGTGGGTATCTCTGTCACAGCAAGGGAAGGAAAAGGCAACCATATGCAGTGGGATCTTTTGTGTGTCAGGAACAGCAACACTTACACTTCCCTGGACAGCTGGGATTTCCCCATCACCAGGGCACTTAAGGCAGACCCATGCCCAGGCACCCCTGCCACGTGGGGCTGCTCTCAGGCCAGCAAGTTTTATGGGGTTTTGTTTTATAACTGAGATTTCTTCCAGAGTCACCTGCCTCAGAGACAAATTCTTTTCCGGGCAGCTTTTACAAGTGGGTTCCCCTCAAATTTGATACAGATGTATTATGAGGTAAGAGCCTCATTCACGTGACCACAAATAACCTATTAAAGGTTAACACCTCCCAGATGTTTGACTGCATGGCATAAAAAGGACCAGCGCTGGCTTTAGCAAAGTGATCAGTAAAAAACCCTGTGGCTTTCAGAGAGAATAAAGTCAGTGCCATGAGCTTCAGAGTCAGCTGCAAGGTTCTCCAAGTGAGATGTGGGACTTCCCAACCATTTAACCTCTACAATAAGGTGCTAAATATGGCCCAGCGTGGTCTGCCCAAACGAAATTAATGAGCAGCCATATCACTGGAACCAGAGCCTGCCAGTTAACCAAGGTGCTGCTGGAACAGCTGAAGACCAAGACCTCCACTGTACCTCCACCCTCAGCTTCTGGTGGACCTGACAGAGGCATCATTCAGAGCCCTCAGCTGCAGGAAGCAATTGAGACTTACCTCCACAGTCCTGAAACACGATGTTTTCAGTTTGTTCCTCAGCACTGTATTCCCTTAAGAAATTATCAAGGTTCCTCACATAGGGTTCGTAACTTCTGGGTTCAAAGACAGTAAAGGAAATTTCTGTCTTTTGAACCTGGGGGACTTGAGTCAGTCCTAAAAAAAGCAAAATCGGGAAGAAAACATTAAGTACACCTCAGAGCTGCACAGCCTCCAGGCAATACCAAGAACATAACTCCTAATAATAACAATCTCTATTTTTCAGACTTAAGAACTTTGACAAAACAGCTTAAGCTCACTGAAGGAAAGGTTCTTTCCAATCACAGTCTTAAATATTTATCACAGTGTTTGCATCAGGTAAAAAGACAAAAATCACAAAATGGAGAAGTGAGGCTACAAGTCAAGGCTTCCTTCAAGGAAAACAGTCAACCACAGGTGCACAGTGCACTTCCGCCTCCTCCTCAAGGACAGAAGGGAAGCTGCATGTGAGACCAACCACGCAGAACATGAGTATCCCTAACAGGCTGCCCTCAGTGTCTGCAAACACTGTGTTTAGGATACAGCACAGCTGTCAACCCATGAACTCCTGCAATAAAAGACGGGAGGTCTTTTCTGTCTGGTCATGCTCTGCCAGCTGGAACCCACATGGCCTTTGTGTCTCTCTGTGGGATGTGGGGCAGGTGACATTTTCTCTCTCAGTAAATTCAGCCGCTGGAGCAGTGCCTCCTTTCTTTTCACTGCCTAAGTGGGTATTTCTGACTGTAAAACTCATCTTCTGAGCTCCCTTATCAGCAGCTCATCACCCAGGAGGTGAGTAGGAAATGCCACCACCTTTTAAAAGAGAGTTGTTTAAAAGACTCTCCAGACTCTGGGCTGTGCTAACTGGCTCAGATTTAGACTATAATGATAATGCATGGAGAAGAGAAGGGACTATAAACAAGAAACGCCCAAAGTACCAACTCCTTTGCTTTTCATTGCAGAACTGGGAAATAGTTGCTCCTGTGCAAGGTTTAGGTCACATTTTAATTGAAAGTATTGATGCATATCTAACACTTTAATTTAAGTAATGGGAACCAAGTCCATGCTGCTTTTGTGGCAGCCACTGTAATTATTGAGGTCTTGACTTCAGTTCAGTTTGTCATCTTCATTTTAGCAAGATCAAGAAATAGAGTAGGGGAGCTTTGAAAGCTTTCAGAACAGGCCAGTTGCCAAGAAGCTCCTCTGGTGCAAAACTCAGGCAGCTTAGCTGGCTGGCCCCAACCCACAAGAGCTTGTGACTCCAGCAATTTTTCCAAAGCCACTTGAGTGCTTCTGCTCAGTCCCTCCTCAAGCCAACTCACCACTTCCCCCACCCCCCTGCCACTACCCACTAACTTGGAATTTGTAACCTAGGACAAAGATTAGCTTTGTTCCCCTAAACACAGCTCCTGGTCGCCAAAGATTGCGAGAAGTCCAGCAAGGAGCTCGGCTGTTTCAAGTTTTGTTCCATGAAGCAGCTTTAACTGTTCAAAAATCCCTCTGGTTCAAATGGACCAGGTTGAGTTTACAAGTTCAGAAGCAATTTACTATTCCTCTAGCAGAATGCCATCCTACCCTCCAAAGTCAGTGGCTTTCGACCCCTTTTCCAAGCAACTACTCATTTCCTTGCTTCACAAACAGTTATATATAGAATAAATATGCCAGTTTCAATTTTAGTAAGGGACTTCAATCCCATCCTGCCAAGCCCTTCTCATGTTACCACTCAGCTGGGAAGCAACAGACTCAGTCACCCGAAGTGGCTGGCTGGAATTGCAGCAGAGGCAGGCAAGGCCTTGGGTCCTCTCCTAGGTCTGCCTTTTCCAGAGTTCAAGTTACAGGCGTGTCATTCAAGAGTATAAATACAAAAAAAAAAAATCAAGAAACCCTGGCCAGGCTTGTTAAGGTCCAGTCAGGCAACTGAAGCTGTTAGTTTTGCTCAGGACCTCCCCATCCCTGTTTCTTGTCTTGGCTAAAGTAACACATAGGGCACCCACACAGGCCTGGCAAAGGTGACAAGAAGGTCAGCAATAAACCCTGTGGTTTGTAAAAGCCATCCAGTAGAAGATCCGTGTTCCCTCTTTAAGAGAGCCTGGCCACTGATAGGTACAGTACAAAGCCAGGCCTCTGCCCAACAGATAAGAGACTGAGCTGGAGAACAGACTCCCATCCCAAAGCATCCCTGTCTTGCACATCTCTACAGAACTGCCAGGAAGCCCAGGCAGTAACATCAAGCACAAGGGAATGAACCACTGTTCCTGCCAGGTAGCCTGTGGCCATAGCAGGGCTGTTTTCTGCCTAATTGAGAGCATTTCCAGGTGGTTGGATGAACCAGATATGCCAGGCTTTGGCACACAAGTGCTTGCTTTGTTTAGGATAGGAGCAAAGCAGAGATCAAAGCAAGAGAGAAAACCTTATGAAAGACTTGTCATGAAAAAGAACTTTATCCTAATTTTAAAAATGTATTACTGGCTTCTACCACAACCTCCATTCTCACATGCCTGCAAGTGACTGGATGCAAAGCCCTAAGCACTGATGTATCATTTCCCTCTACATCCCACAGCCAAACTAAAAGCCACAGCGCTGTTATCAGAGCAGCACTATCACTGAAATCTTGAGCAATCTTGTGTGAAAAACCAAGCATGTTGTACAATGGCTAAAAGTAACCTCTGCAGAAAGCTAACATTTCTGGAACATTCCCTCACCCCCACTAGGGAACTTAAGCAAGTAGGGACAAGAAAAAACATTAAAAAGCTGAGCCCTTGCAGTACTACCTGCCATCTATTGCTAGACACCCAAGGAAGTGTGTGGCTGGTGTGAATGAAGCTTTTAGGGGCTCCATGCACATGAGGAAGCCATTCATAAGCAAGTCCTGTGGGGGAAAAGAAACAAACCCACAGGGGCTTTCATAGCCAGGAGTCTAACAACCCTTTCCCCATCCTCAGACTATAATTTGTATGACACAGCTCTGCATCTCATGCTATTTATTACGACAGAGATGCACCATGGTGTCACATGGTGATGCTGTTCTTTCCACAGGAAAGAATCAAGTAACTCATTGCTAAAATACTGACAAATTAGAAAATTGCTGTAACTGGCACTTCAGAGTGCCTTGTTAGGAAATAAGACTCATCTCCGCTTGGCTGACATTGTCCATATAAATGATGAGCAATGCCTTGAGTTGGTAATGGATACCACCTTCTGTTGGCTGTGACTATACAAGGACACCAAACACCAGAAAAACCCAAGTAAAGTAATTTGGTTTTTTTTTCATCTACAGTTCCAATTCCAAAATGCCACTGCAGATTGAAATCCTGTTTAAGTTCATTTAAAAACAATTTTCCACATAGATTTTATCATTCTAAGCTGCAATAGCAAGACTTCAAGAGAAGTGTCCTGAGGGTCAAGAGGAAGAAACTAAAAGTGGGAAGTCAGGGTTGTTATTAGGAACAGTTGTATAAGGCCATAGTAACCACTCCTGCTCCATCACACCATGCTCATTTCCAAGTACCACGCAGTCTTGGTTCCAAAGGAATATGAACACTCCTGAGATGACACAGACAACAAATTGAGTGATCACAACATCCTCCCCCAGCTCACTGTGTGAGGATAGATTTTAAAAGCTACCATATCAAACAACATCCTTCCAAGCTTCCAGTCAACCTCACCCTGCTCAAAGTGCAAAAAGCAGGTGCAAGTCTTCTGCAAATGCAGCAAAACCTGCTTGGCAGTAACATCCTGGAGCTTGAGAGTGAGGTTTTCCCAAGCACAGGTGCTGCTGAGATGAGAGACAGAAGCAAACAAGTGCAACTTCACAGGAGGCAGCACACACTCCTCTGAAGCCTCCCTGCCACCTTGCTGCTGCTGTCCAAGCTAAATAAGCCAAGTGAGGAACACACACCAAAGCAGCCTTTTCCATGATGCACTCACTGCCCAGCAGTGCTTGAAGCAGGGGCACCTGAAACCCCCTGGCTGGAGCAGGGATTCTTCCTTCCAGCCATGCTTCCAAAGCTTTGCCTCAGGCAGCAGTGAGCTCTGTCCCCTCAGCCAGCCCGTGCCGGGATGCTGTTCCACGGGATGCACACCACAAGATGGCAGGATACACAGCCCAATTGGAATTGGGGTGGGGAGGGGGAGAATGAAGTGTTATTTTTCAGGGATGCTTTTTAAGAGGCAATATCCTCATCCTTCACTACTAGCAAGGTTAAGTCCTCAGTGTTCAAAGCAGAGTCTGAGCCTGCAGCACACGTGGAACTGGGAGCTGGGGCTGTTGCAATGGCAGGGCTGGATGGGGCAGGTGAACTGCACTGTCCCTTCCCCCACCACAAGACAAGAGAAAAAAAAAATAGTGTAATGGAAAGGTACAATACTCAGCTTGCCCTGAAGCCCTGTAAAACATTCCTGTTGTGTTCAATGCAGAAACCAATTACCATATTAATGACACTTGGCTACAAAAATAGCACTTTAAGGCTTTCAATGTTATACCCATGTCAATAACTCAATACAACACCCTGTAGGTTCTGTTGCTGTTATGAAATCTGCCATATTTCAGAACAAAAATGATATTATAGCAGTCCCTACAGCATTTTCTCTTGCAAATCCTGAAGGCAAGTCTAATTTTCCCTTTCTCAGAACATTCTGGGCTGACAAAACAGTAACTTGCCCAAGAAGGACAGAGCAATAGAACAAGAATAAAACCAGCTTTTCTGGCTCCCTAGAAAATCCGTGGCTTTATCAAGCTGCCAGTATTCTTACTTGGCTCACAAATTTTCCCACAAGAACCAGGAATTAGAATTGCACAACATCTTATTTTATATAGTTCATTATCTGCAGGTGTCTAAGATCACAGAAAGTTCAAGTTTGATGCTCACCACACGTATGCTCATTGACAGAACAGCAGCTGTGCTTGCAGCAACTGGGGTGAATCCTGCACAGCCAGGGAATATAGGGATTGCTGAGCCCCCAAACGGCAGTGCAGCCACTCACTACCTGTCAGTGTCTCTGAAAGCCTGCATTAAAAGGCAATTTTGGATTCACAGTTTCATGGCTGCTGTGCTACAGGACAAGGAATGTACTGGATATTAAGTGCCAGCCTCCACCGTGCCCTACAGCAGCTTATCCATATCCGTAGGAAGAGCTGTCAAGTGATGCTCTGCAAAGGACCCTGTGCTATTTACTATTTCTTATTTCTTTGAAGTTTTATGCATATGCCATTGCAGCTTGGTTCAAAACCCTTGTGTAACGACTCCCCACTTCCCCTTGATTTCAGTACACGTCCTGAAAGCGCATTACAAAAGATTCCTGACAATCTTTTCATTGTTTCTCCATTTGGATTTCTGCAGTACACACTACAATGGCGTCTTGAAATTCCTCTTTCTGTTTAAAAAAAAAATAAATTAAAAAAAAAAAAGAAAGAAAGACACCCCAAAAAAAAACAGTGCAGTATGCATTTAAGATATTAACAAAAATCCTCTGAGGGCTGAAATCTTTCACAGAAATTTTACCATAATTGCTTTGAAATTGGAATCAAACTGCTGCTTCAAAGAAAGCAAAGTTTACCTAGAATGGGCAATTATGTGACATCTGGCTGAACAGCAGGGCTATCTGGGTGAGACCTCAGATCCATGGGCTCCTTCACTAATTATTTCATGAAGGGGAAAAACACATTACTGAGTAACAACTACCCCAGCATTAGCCATGTTGGCTTTTCGGATGCAGCCAAAGGCTCTGGACATTATCAGTGACAGTCTTTCCTGCAAATGTCAGGGTCCATTGCAGAGACTAAAAGAGTCGCTTTCAGCAGTGGTACATGAAGGGGTGCAACACACCAACACAGCAGTTCCAGCCTCTGTTCGTTCTTTAAAGCATGCTGGCAGAAAAGCAGTTATCTGCATTAGATGACTTAGCTGAGCTATAACACCATTTGGTGACGGTGACATTCCCTGTGTTTAGGGCAGGGAATCACAGCCCAGCACTGCAGACAGTGGGGCTGCAAGACACAGTGCAGCACCAGGGCCAACTTGTGTAGCTACAAGCCATCAGCCTCACAATTGTCACTTAAATACCACTGTTATTAAAAGCTTCTGAACTGTTTTACAGAGCAACTGGAGGCAGATCGTTAGGATGCCCAGTGCCAGGCAGCCTCAAGGTCACTGGCAGTGTGGGGAAGCAGCAGTTGCGCAGCTCCCCCCGCGCTCCGGCGGGAGCCGGATAGCGCAGCCCAGCACGGACCTGCGGCAAGGGCTCCTTCCGCCCTACACAAGGCCGGCTGGCCACGGGCACTGCTCAGGTGTCCTTCTGAGCAGAGATTTCTTCTGTCTGTGAGCACAGGTCACACATCAGCAACCACCAGGCCCACCCTCCCTTCACCTCCCACGCCAGCCAGTTGTGACTCCCGCTAGTGAGTGCCACAGCGTCTCTAGAGCACGGGGTACTTTGGTGTTGGATAACGCAGTTCTGTGAGCACTCCCAGAACTGGCATTGTCCCCTCTCTCCTTGTATACGCCACTTCCACAGATACAGCCAACATTTTATCTTTGTCCCTTCACTTACCCATGTGAACAGAGTGGTGTTGAAGAAAAAAAAACCTGAACCCAGCTTCCTCAAAAAGTGAAACCTTTTAGCCTCACCCCATCACTTCAGCTTAGGGGAAGGGAAAACCAAACCAGGTTCAAGTTCCTTTCAGAGAAGAGATATTTTTCATGTGATGCAACCTTTAATTCTAGCAGGACTGCCTTCAAGCCCCAGTACTGTTAACACAGAAGGCTGAGAACATACCCACCCCCTACAAATATGTGTTGCAGCAACGACACGCTTATTTCATCCTCCTTCTTGAGGTGAGTAACCAACCCCGCCTTCCCAGAACAGCTTGCACAAAGTCAAACATGGGCCTCCTATTTAGTTACCTGGAGGTGCCACTCGATCCTGGTATTTGGGCTCAAATTCACTGACAGTGAGCAACATCACTTGGATGGTCCCGATGAATATACCTGCCAGGCAACCGTAGAAGATGACATAGAAGAGGAGGATCTTAACTGCAAGAAAAAACAGACAAAGAGGAATCAAACCAAGCCCTCATGGCAGTCATGTTTCAGGACAGTATTTCCAGCCTTGGCCACTTGCAATGAAGAGCCCAGCACATGGAATTCAGATGTTGCAAAGGCATCTATTTAAAAGTGAGATTATGCCCTGATGCAGACAGGAAATGTAAGGCACTCCAGTTGTTTAGTGGTGGGAAAACACAAGCCCCTGAAGACCCAGAAATCCCTGAAACAGAGTTTGGGCTTATATAATATAAAGACTAAACCACATTCCCCTACCCCTTCAAGGATCCCTTGGCTGACCCAGCACAACCACCACAGGCCCTTGCACTTGACACTGCCAGTGATCCAAGTGCCCCACAGCAAGCACGGGTGTGCTTGAAGGATACTCATTCCACACAGTTCTGGGTCTCAAAGCTTTTTCCAGGAGCAGTAAATGCTTCATTCACATTTACAAGCAATTGTAAAGGCTGATCTCTTCCAGTAATTCAGGCCATCACCTCCAAAAAAAGACAACGGCAAAAGAATTCAGGCCCAGTTAGCTCCAGTACTCCATCTCAAATGTAGGAAAGTACTCTTAAGGAGTCAAAATACTGCATATTTACCAGCCTTGTGTGCCTACAAAGGCACTCTGGCACTGCTCATACCAACTAAAGAGTGAATTACATAACAATGCAAGATTGAATGTAGTTTCAGTCTAATGGGAACGTCTAGAATTATCTTGTTGGGGGGGGTGGGAAGAGCCTGGAGATGCAGCCCAGCTCTGGGTATCAGTTACCAGTTTACAAGGATTATCTGAAGTGATTAACTGCAGAGTAACATGCCGTACTATGCACCACCAGGCCGCCTACAAGGGTAGGCCAGCCCATGCCAAGCAACTGTATTGCTCATCAGGCTGCAGGGACAGGCAAAAGAGGCCAAAGAGAACTTGAGAGAGAGCTTGCTTGATCTCAGACTGTCCTCACTAATCACAGACAAAACAGACGTAGTTTATTTGAAGGACTTGAAGTGATGAGCTACCAGAGAAAGGGAGCAAAGTAGCAGGTGGAAGTATTCCTCCTCACTCCACAGCTCCACCATAAAAAAAAAACAAAACAAAAACCCTACATCATTAGAGAAGTCTCACAATGAAAGCTAGCAGTTCTGGTCCTTCTAAGTCTATGAAAGGCAGGCAAGCAGGAGGGCCACCCAGAGAAACAGAGGCTGAAGAACACTGTCAGAAAGGCACTCCATCCTCTTGTCTTCCTCGTGTGCACGGAGGCAGCCAGGGCTGGAGGGCAGAGCTGGGTGCAGTAACGTGGTGCTCCAGGAGTTAAAGCACTCTTTGGTATCCAGGCAGCGTAAAGCAAATGGCCGTGACGTCAGGGACGTGTGGAAATTTTTTCCAGAGCACGGTCATAGGAGGTGCTGTTGTAACAAACCAAACACTAATGCTGTTGTCTGCAGCGTAATGCCTTTGAGTTTTGTAACATCAAAAGGCAAACGCTGGGAGGTAGCTTATTTAATCAGGTTCCCAGCCAGGATGCTTTAAACGCCAAAGACACCTTAAAGGTCAAAACCACTCCAAGGTCTCAGAAAATACGCAGTGGGTCTAGAAATCGAGCACCACAGGGTTGAATGAAGAAAAAGCTTCTTGCAACAGGTAGGCTTATAACAGAAGAATCTGATCATCAGCCTGCAGATCGACTCAGCAAATGGAAATCAGTCCTAGGCAGATAGGTACGGGCACTCTGGGAGAAGGACCTGGTTCAGCCTCCGCGTTTGAAGCACTGCGCAGTTGCCTGGTGCCTCAGGAGCAGAAAATACCTCTCCATGCGCACCCACAACCCCATTCTGCTCACGTAAAGATACGGCAGAAGCCTGCTCTGGTCTGCCTGCCAGAGCTGCCGGCTCTGGATGTGGCACCTCCGGCCGATCCTTTACAATAGGAGCTGAATTCAACATCGCCAAGGGTAGCAACACCAGCTGTGGTTGGCAGCAACTGGAAGGCTGTCTATTTGCGTAAAGAAATTAAAAGCCTCTTTAAGCTAAATGCTATGTATACAGCACCCACTGAATACATCATAAGCATTTACGAGGAATGCACATAGAGCCATTTCGTTCTTGCGGAGATATTAAAAGTCAATTGCTCTTTCTCAGCGGAGTAAAACTCGCTTAGTTTCATGTGTCCAGAGAAAATAGAAAAAAGAAAAANAAAAAAAAAAAAAGAAAAAGCCTCTGTAAGGTCTAAGGCAGATGAGTGCTGGGAGGTCAGGGTCCCCCGACGGCGATGCTCCCGGGCCGGGCCAGCCACCGGGAAAGGAAGGAGACCCAAGGACGAGGCGCCCTCGACAAGGTCGGCCCGACCCCGCCTCACCCCCGGACCCACCTGGAGCCGCACTCGGGGGGCAGCGCTCGCCGGCCCCCGCGGGGCCCCGGCGGACAGCGAGGGGAGAGGGCAGGGGGACCCCGTCCCTGCCCCCCTCGCCCCGCGGGGCCGCCCCGTCCCCAG